>JAHWGI010000577.1:0-55769 GCA_029379305.1 Frankliniella fusca
CTCAACAGAAAGGTGTTCCCTAAACTAGCCATTTTTTTATTTCCTTGGCTTCAAGTAAACATTTGCTGCCCCAAGTCTGCACAGGAAACCCACGTGTACGAATGCCGGACACTTAGAAGTGTGTGATTGGATATTCACTCACTTGGAAGCATGCCACATTCGTGCACTTAGATTTCCAGTGTAGAAAAAAATCGTTTTACTACAATGCCCGATATGTTACAGACATAAGCAGGAGGAAAAGTCCGGAGGGCGTGCTGCGAGTACACTGTAACTCGTCATTTGGGGTGCTTAATACGCCTTCACTGTAAGAAGGGGCATGCTTTTTTTGGAAAATGTTAAACATGCCGAATATCGATAAGCCCATTGAAGAGGTGTCCGCTTGCACTCAGTGCAGTGGTCCCAGACAAAAGGTCCGCGGGCCACAAGCGGCACCGAGAGAAAAAGACAGTGCTATGGGGGACGCATGCACTGTAAAAAAAAACTTGCGAAGAAAAGAGTTCGCAAGCGTTCACAATGTTCGAATTCGAAGAATTTTGCTGCTTCCTATTACGAAACATTTTCACCGTAGTGAGCGGATAAATTTCTTAGGAAGGCGAGGCTTGAGAGGGAAAGATTTCGTATTATGAAGCTTTGAAAAGAAGTCGGATTGTTCGCAACGTTATTGCGAAGATTTTTCTTCGTAAGAATTTTACAGTGTAAGTGCGAGCTTAAGGCCCTACCCATTCGGCCCGCACGTCGTATGCTGTCAAAGGCCGCTCCCGCTGGCCTAGGGTAGTTCTGTGCGAATGGTTCGAAATCGAATCGATTCGAATCTGCCTGGACTCGATTCGATTCGGTACCGAATCAGTTATGATTCGGCATCGAAAGGTTCGAAATTTCGAATCAGCTAAGATTCGCCACTGAATCTTAAATTTTAAGAACATGCTTTTCAACAAGAAGAGGGTGGAAGCGCGCCTTTGAAAAGATGTGTGGGCCTACTAGACTTTATTTTAAAGCATTTTTTTTAAATATAATTTTTAGCAAATCTAACTTGTAGGGGGGCAAAATTGCATTCGATTCGATTCGCGCGCGAATTAAGGAAGATTCGATTCGAATCGAAATTATTTGGTCGGATTCGATTCAATTCGATTCGAAGGAGATTTGAAGAAATTCGATCCGATTCGGACCCAAAAACCTCGATTCGCACAGCACTAGCCTGGGGCCCCTCCCGGCTCCGTGTATCCAGTATCCGAACGGTCTGACAAGCGCAGAGCACCTCCCCCTCCTCCCTCTCGCGAGTGATCGACAACTTGGGTTTGGCACCACTCGGAGTACAGACGGAGTACATCGGAGCACACCCACGAATTACGGCCCGACTACAGCTGGAGAACAGCCAGACAGAACGTGCTACGCAAGGCAAAAATGGTCGGATTCGGAAACATTTTGTTTTTGCCGGGGGAAAAGGGGGGAGGGGGCGAAAGGCGCGCACCGTTCAGTGATAATTACTCAGTACACTTTTTAAAAGGCTGTTAAGGAACAGTATTCTTAATTTCCGAAGTCACCATTTCTGTTTTGAACAGGGCTCCGTAACTTATTACATAAAGCGCCTGAAAAGTTACGTTAAGCGATAATGTTACACTTGTAACTGTAATCTAAGCTTGTTACTTTTATTGAGGAACCTTTGAAATAATTTGTTGGTTCGGCAAGTCAAATCGGATCAATATTTCTGAATAATTTGGGAAACATTTCAAAATACTAAACTTAAACTTTTATCTCAACACCTATTTCTCTCCGTTACATTACGTTCGTTATTCGTGTTATGTTAAGTTACGGAGTCCTGGTTTTAAAACGGAAAAACAGAAAAAATAGCGTCGGTGCATCGGCCACAATACATTTTAGCACTGAAAACAAACGGAAAATTGTACTCTGGTAATCCAAGTGTGTGAATGTCGCACACTTGTAGGTGTGCGAGGATTCATTCGTACACTTGCCCACTCGCAAACGTGAGAATATCTGGAATATCCTAGGAAAATTCACACGTTTAAGCGGCCAAGTGCACGAATAAATCCTCGCACACCTACAAGTGTGCGACATTCACACACTTGGGTTTCCAGTCTAGAGATATGGGCATACGTACGTTGTCGTTGGAGGTGGTGACGACTGAGAGTACTTGCTGGCAGTCATCCGGTAAATGACGGGTCACTTTTATAGTGCCGTCCAGAAAAACCTCAGCTGTGGCACTCATCCACTGGATGACATCCATGAAGGCGAAGACCAAGCTCAACATGTGAGCGGGGCCAACAACGCCGTGGTACAGCTGTACGTCGCCATCACCCACAAGAGAGCGTCCAAGATGAACGAATTCATTGGTGAGCTCTTGATGAATGGCCCTTAGAGTCAAAGGGAGTGGTGGACGCTCGCCCTTGCGTGCCTCATACACCGCTCGCACAAGTAGATGGCGTTCTAACTGAACGCGCAGTGCTGGTGGCGCTCTGAAGACGAAACCGGAAAAATTGGAAACACGAACAAAAAGGAGCATTGGCCATGCCACATCTCTCAGCTGTCTCCCCCCTCCCCCCCCCCTCCTCCTCTTCGTTCTACTCCAATAGACCATTTCACCCGAGCACGTATCGACATCTCGAAGAACAAAAATACCGGAAATCACTTTCCCAGAGTTAGTGAAATGGTCTATTGTATATTAGTCCTGGCACGAATACAGCGGGATTCCCCCCTCCCCCACCACCACCTGAATTTAGGAAAAATCACTGCCATGATAGTCGGCTAGATCCGTCCCTGTATTCGTCGTCGATAGAAAATTTCTAAATTCCGATATCTGCTTTTCCCCTGGCGCCTCGGTCCGCACGCACCGACTCAGCCCAAGCCCCTCTCTTCCCTTCCTGCCCCTACGCCACTCTGGCACCATCTCCCACGCCTGCACCCCACGGAAACCATACACGACAGCAAGACCGTGAGCTCCACACGCGTCGCTGAAGGCCTGCTTTCTTGACAGCACTACTAACGTACAACCCATTCTCACTGCTGAGATTTTGCCGTTCCCTTTTGAACCCCATTAATTTTTCAGTTTGTATAGCAATTTTGCGTTCTCCGAAAAACGTGCATATTTTCTGAAGTCAAAGACTGGTTCGGGGCATTCTCAACTCATCAACTCATCAAGCATCTCTTCCCACCCACCCCTTATGACGTGCCTGCTTAACTGACTGCGTGTGCGCGATCCCAAGGAGGACGGTCGCAGGAAAATCGAATCTTTGCGTAACACATATATTCTGGCACCATACAAATGGACATCGCTAAACAACACTCTTTAACTATCATTCGTCTAAAACATAATGCAGGTTAAGGGTTATGCAGTACGCAGTCCGTGTGCTACTCTCGCGAGAAGCCGAGTAAGTAGACTCATAATCTGCAAGTACTTACTCGACTAGTCTCTGCTGAACGACGTCCCCAACCATGCGTAAAGGCACCGTCATTGCAGCGTTAATAATTTGCTGCCTCAGCCTGAGTGTTGCGCCCCGGTGCATGTCAGGGACGCAGGTGTGAGGCGTTGTAATTCGGAGGCCACGGTCATCGGCACGACATCTTGCCCTCCCTCCACAGTTAACCGTGTCCCTGCAGGTAAAGGCCTTGTCACCATCGGCCAGGGGCGCTCGCCGACGATGATATAAATACCCGTCGCCACAAGAACAGTAGAACACTGCAGCCCCATCCCTCTCCCCTGGGAACTGGAGCACTGTATGCTCCTCTGCCGCCATCGCCAAGGTCTGACTGATACTGATCGGCGGCGTTCTACGCTACAGACACTCTCTCAAGAGTGGAAGGGGTGGAACACAACTCCGGACGAGAGCTACATTTAGTTAAGCAGCTCTCGACGAAAGGCGTGCCGCTCACGCTGCTCAGCTCACGCTTCTCAGGTGGCAGAGAAAGTGGCAAAGGCTACGAGTCACTTTTTAAGACTCCTCCATTAATTAATTTCAAGAGAGGAGGGGCGTAATTTTTCAGACTTTGCCGAATTTGGAGAAGAATTTGCCACTTCATCCAACCCCCGAGCGGCGTGAGCGTCACGCTTTCCGTCGAGCGTCGCTTAACTGACGTAACTGAGGGAAGGGTGATGGGAGAGGAAAAGGTTGGGAGGTGCAGATACATTATCTCCAAAACGTTGAAACTACACCGTCGGCAAACAAAGCGAGTCGCATTGACATGAAAATATTCACCATCCGACAGACTTCTTCAAAAATAAGTACAAATAAATAGAAGTATGAAGTACTTTGGGACTTATAATTTGTGTTTACAGCTCGTGCCAACTGACTTTCAGCAGACTCACTTGATGTACTCTGCGTTCTTTCAAAAACTTAGTTAAATGCTAATCGAAATTATATTTCACGTAAGTTAATTCGAAACAAATTAAATTTGAAGGGGTTCAGACTGGAAGAAGTGAGAGGTTGAGGTTGAATGTTGCGTGCGGTTGGCCACACTGACAAAGACGATATGTTGTTGTTGTTTATGTTACGAGAAGAGAGAGATCAGTTTTGGCTAGAGGATAGAGTTAGAATTTCTTGTAAACATTCATTTTGACGAAAATTTTTATGTCAAAACTTTTTATACAAGTGAAATTGTCCTGGCGTATTGCGGACACCTTGGCGCTCGCAAAAAGTTAGCTGGTCAGTCGCACGGACGGGTGGCCGGGTTGTCGAGCTCATCGGCACTTCAAAACAGAAACCTCAAAGAAAGTTTGCGTGATCTGCTGAATTTTCAACGCCTCGTCCTGTCGGGTTCTAACACCTTCAGTTGTGTACCTGTTTCGTCACATTCGAAAGGGAAAGCAAGTTGGAATTCATTTGAAGCGGAAATAAGATAACCTATAAAACGTTGTTACATAGTCCAGTTGACTACAATACTTCTCCTTTCAAAAGTGGAATGCTGCAAAACAGGGTGTACTTGTAATGTAGTAAAGGTCACTGAATTATTTTCTCTATCATTAGTCACTTGTGAGTTGTTTGCAACACATGGTTGAGCCTTGTTTTACCTTATTCCTAAACCGGATCATCTGGTAATTTTTAATCCAAAATACTAAGCAATAATTTCATGTAACTTTTTGTTTCTCATTTAATATCCCCTGTGTAAATTGTTACAGGTTGCAACGTTTTGTGCATCCAAAAAAGCGACATTCCAACCAAAAACTAAAAGGCGGCAGTTCTTGGCTAACAATTTGTAGTGTTCTGGTTAAGAAAAGAGAACTGCACTTCAAGGTATTACTTGTAATCCTATAGTTCATATTTGGACCCGTTAGATAAATGGGAAAGTGCAAAGTGTAGAACCAAGTCTCACAGTTTTGATTTTCTCTGATGTGTTACAGGTTCGAATCCCAATAGTCAAGGAGTTATAATTTCATGTTGACAAGAGTGAGTTGGACATATTTCTGGAGTGAATCACACTGCAAATCAATTTTGAAGTAAAAGTAAAGGTAAGAGGTACACAAAGTTCATTAAAGTGTCTTATCAGTCTTAGAAAAATGGAGAATACTTGTAGTCAGCCCTGCTGTTAAATATTGTAGTTTGTATTCAGACTTTGTTTGAAGGCAAACTTGGCTGGCACCCGCTGCTCTGAATGTTTTTACTTTGTGTGCGAATCATTGTCACGTTTCATTCCAAGTTTTATTTTTGGAAACTCTGAAGTGTTCTGGGGAGGTGGAAAATGTGTAAGGGTGTCTCACAGTTTTATTTACTTTTTTTTTTTTCAGGTTTGAATTCATAGAGACCAGGAGTTATATTACCATGTGAACAAGAGGAATCTTGACATATTCCTGGAGTGAATCACACAGCAGTTCAGTTCTGAAGTGAAAGTGAAGGTGAGAGGCAGGTTCAGTTTATGAGTTTTTGTTCACTGCTTGCATGAAATGCATTTTATCTCTGAATCATGATGATGCTCCCATCAGTTGAAAAGAGTGAGGGAGGAATCTGTGAGCATTTTCCTGCATTTTTTTAGAACAAATTTTTGGAAGGGAGTTTACCGTAAAAGGTTCACATGGCTGTTGGGTTTGTTTTCTTTGCATCATCTCCGTTCTCTCTTTACAACAGTCTTGGGAGAGTGGAGAATACTTGTAGTCAGCCCTGCTGTTAAATATTGTAGTTTGTATTCAGACTTTGTTTGAAGGCAAACTTGGCTGGAACCCGCTGCTCTGAATGTTTTTACTTTGTGTGCGAATCATTGTCACGTTTCATTCCAAGTTTTATTTTTGGAAACTCTGAAGTGTTCTGGGGAGGTGGAAAATGTGTAAGGGTGTCTCACAGTTTTATTTACTTTTTTTTTCTTTCTCAGGTTTGAATTCATAGAGACCAGGAGTTATATTACCATGTGAACAAGAGGAATCTTGACATATTCCTGGAGTGAATCACACAGCAGTTCAGTTCTGAAGTGAAAGTGAAGGTGAGAGGCAGGTTCAGTTTATGAGTTTTTGTTCACTGCTTGCATGAAATGCATTTTATCTCTGAATCATGATGATGCTCCCATCAGTTGAAAAGAGTGAGGGAGGAATCTGTGAGCATTTTCCTGCATTTTTTTAGAACAAATTTTTGGAAGGGAGTTTACCGTAAAAGGTTCACATGGCTGTTGGGTTTGTTTTCTTTGCATCATCTCCGTTCTCTCTTTACAACAGTCTTGGGAGAGTGGAGAATACTTGTAGTCAGCCCTGCTGTTAAATATTGTAGTTTGTATTCAGACTTTGTTTGAAGGCAAACTTGGCTGGCACCCGCTGCTCTGAATGTTTTTACTTTGTGTGCGAATCATTGTCACGTTTCATTCCAAGTTTTATTTTTGGAAACTCTGAAGTGTTCTGGGGAGGTGGAAAATGTGTAAGGGTGTCTCACAGTTTTATTTACTTTTTTTTTCTTTCTTTTTTTTTCAGGTTTGAATTCATAGAGACCAGGAGTTATATTACCATGTGAACAAGAGGAATCTTGACATATTCCTGGAGTGAATCACACAGCAGTTCAGTTCTGAAGTGAAAGTGAAGGTGAGAGGCAGGTTCAGTTTATGAGTTTTTGTTCACTGCTTGCATGAAATGCATTTTATCTCTGAATCATGATGATGCTCCCATCAGTTGAAAAGAGTGAGGGAGGAATCTGTGAGCATTTTCCTGCATTTTTTTAGAACAAATTTTTGGAAGGGAGTTTACCGTAAAAGGTTCACATGGCTGTTGGGTTTGTTTTCTTTGCATCATCTCCGTTCTCTCTTTACAACAGTCTTGGGAGAGTGGAGAATACTTGTAGTCAGCCCTGCTGTTAAATATTGTAGTTTGTATTCAGACTTTGTTTGAAGGCAAACTTGGCTGGCACCCGCTGCTCTGAATGTTTTTACTTTGTGTGCGAATCATTGTCACGTTTCATTCCAAGTTTTATTTTTGGAAACTCTGAAGTGTTCTGGGGAGGTGGAAAATGTGTAAGGGTGTCTCACAGTTTTATTTACTTTTTTTTTCTTTCTTTTTTTTTCAGGTTTGAATTCATAGAGACCAGGAGTTATATTACCATGTGAACAAGAGGAATCTTGACATATTCCTGGAGTGAATCACACAGCAGTTCAGTTCTGAAGTGAAAGTGAAGGTGAGAGGCAGGTTCAGTTTATGAGTTTTTGTTCACTGCTTGCATGAAATGCATTTTATCTCTGAATCATGATGATGCTCCCATCAGTTGAAAAGAGTGAGGGAGGAATCTGTGAGCATTTTCCTGCATTTTTTTAGAACAAATTTTTGGAAGGGAGTTTACCGTAAAAGGTTCACATGGCTGTTGGGTTTGTTTTCTTTGCATCATCTCCGTTCTCTCTTTACAACAGTCTTGGGAGAGTGGAGAATACTTGTAGTCAGCCCTGCTGTTAAATATTGTAGTTTGTATTCAGACTTTGTTTGAAGGCAAACTTGGCTGGAACCCGCTGCTCTGAATGTTTTTACTTTGTGTGCGAATCATTGTCATGTTTCATTCCAAGTTTTATTTTTGGAAACTCTGAAGTGTTCTGGGGAGGTGGAAAATGTGTAAGGGTGTCTCACAGTTTTATTTACTTTTTTTTTCTTTCTCAGGTTTGAATTCATAGAGACCAGGAGTTATATTACCATGTGAACAAGAGGAATCTTGACATATTCCTGGAGTGAATCACACAGCAGTTCAGTTCTGAAGTGAAAGTGAAGGTGAGAGGCAGGTTCAGTTTATGAGTTTTTGTTCACTGCTTGCATGAAATGCATTTTATCTCTGAATCATGATGATGCTCCCATCAGTTGAAAAGAGTGAGGGAGGAATCTGTGAGCATTTTCCTGCATTTTTTTAGAACAAATTTTTGGAAGGGAGTTTACCGTAAAAGGTTCACATGGCTGTTGGGTTTGTTTTCTTTGCATCATCTCCGTTCTCTCTTTACAACAGTCTTGGGAGAGTGGAGAATACTTGTAGTCAGCCCTGCTGTTAAATATTGTAGTTTGTATTCAGACTTTGTTTGAAGGCAAACTTGGCTGGAACCCGCTGCTCTGAATGTTTTTACTTTGTGTGCGAATCATTGTCATGTTTCATTCCAAGTTTTATTTTTGGAAACTCTGAAGTGTTCTGGGGAGGTGGAAAATGTGTAAGGGTGTCTCACAGTTTTATTTACTTTTTTTTTCTTTCTCAGGTTTGAATTCATAGAGACCAGGAGTTATATTACCATGTGAACAAGAGGAATCTTGACATATTCCTGGAGTGAATCACACAGCAGTTCAGTTCTGAAGTGAAAGTGAAGGTGAGAGGCAGGTTCAGTTTATGAGTTTTTGTTCACTGCTTGCATGAAATGCATTTTATCTCTGAATCATGATGATGCTCCCATCAGTTGAAAATAGTGAGGGAGGAATCTGTGAGCATTTTCCTGCATTTTTTTAGAACAAATTTTTGGAAGGGAGTTTATCGTAAAAGGTTCACATGGCTGTTGGGTTTGTTTTCTTTGCATCATCTCCGTTCTCTCTTTACAACAGTCTTGGGAGAGTGGAGAATACTTGTAGTCAGCCCTGCTGTTAAATATTGTAGTTTGTATTCAGACTTTGTTTGAAGGCAAACTTGGCTGGAACCCGCTGCTCTGAATGTTTTTACTTTGTGTGCGAATCATTGTCATGTTTCATTCCAAGTTTTATTTTTGGAAACTCTGAAGTGTTCTGGGGAGGTGGAAAATGTGTAAGGGTGTCTCACAGCTCTGATTATCACTGTTTTGTTTTAGGAGTGAATCCCAAGAGCGAAGGAGTTATATTTTCATATTAAGAAGAGTGAATTTTGTGGGAGAGAAAAAAAAAGGTTCTTACACACCTTTGCAAAATCTGAGCGGAAAGTGGACTTATTTACTGCTACGTTTCTACCTGTGGCATGAAACTTAGTGAAGAGCGAGTTGCCAATTTACCACTAAAGTACTTTTGTGCTTACTTCTCTTTTTATGGATCATGTTCATGTTCATTAGAACTTTCTAACATGCAGAAGAATGGGTCACTTGTTTTATGATCCTTACATTGTCACTTGGTAAATACTTTGCAGCTGTATTTTTTGTTGAATCGATAATTGTAATACTGATAAGGATTTAAAGGATCACTGATTGAAAAGGTTTAATTTTTAATTGCAGCTAAGTTTATTTGAGGTCTACTGTTGCTCACATTGAAACTTCATTCAGAGGAAAGGAGGACATAGTTTGCAGAGTGAAACGCTGCGTGCTATCTAAGACAATAGCAATAATCTCCTTACCTTTCGTATTTCAAAGCCAAGTTACCAGAGGTGAGATTCTGTGTTTTTATGAAATAAGTTGTCTTCTTCTTGAATCTTAACTTCATTCGTTGTTTCTGTTACAGGACCGTGATTCAATTGGGGGTGGAGATTGTCAGTAGAAGTTTTCCCAATCATTCGTAAAATAAAAGCTAAGTATTTTAGATTGTGTCTGTTTGGTGACTAAGTCGTATCAGAAAAGTATAAATGGTATCTTGGGTGTTACATAGTATGGGCTGAATATGAGAAACTGTCATTGTGATAGACATTTCTCGTCAGGGCACTTTCTCATATCCTGCCCATAATATCTTTAGCCTGTAATAGGGTGAAAGGATTTCTAATCATCAGACTTGCCTGACCAGAAGGAGGGCTAGTTCTTGCTTTGCTCAGCTATTTTAATTTGCAGTAAGAGGGAAGTGTGGATTTTAGCAGCAACCTTTTCTTGTATGTGGAGATCATCTGTCCTTTATGATAATGAGTTTGCTCACGAAGACCCTACCGATTTTTCAACTGAACCTTCCCAGTTGTAAATGGTAGTTGGTGCCGGACCTCTGTCATATTGTGTCATTTTTTCCGCATGTACACTTTCAAAAGTTTTCCGCTAATATGCATATTGCTGGCCAACCCCAATTTATTTACTTTTTTATTTATTTATTAATTATTATATATATATACATTTTTTAACAAGTTGCTGGATGGTTTTGTATTTACATAAAAACCCCGCTTGTTGCTTTCTGGTTTATCTTCTTAACTTTTCTCTTTTAGTAGGATCCTAGGAGCAATGCCACACCAGCATTCACCGTCCATTCAGCCTGCGACCTTCGAACCTGTCACCTCCATTGGGTGCTGCCTGTTATGCTGTGTCATCTCAGCTACCAAGGTAGTTCTCCGTGCTGCCTCAGAATAACTTTCTCTGAAATTGATTTGTGGTAAAAGAGAGAACAACACAGAAAGGAACACCTAACCGTTGAAATTTTATTTTATTTGTTATCTATCTTTTTCAGAATCATCATCAAGAAACTCAATTCACCTAGAGTCATCAAACATTCTATCATGTACCCACGGTGGAGAGAGATACGGTGGCGGCACTCCGGGCCTCTCTCCTTCGAGACCCGTGGACCTCAAAACTGGTCGAGCTGCCGAAGTCTGGGCTATCTAACCGACCGGCTCTCCGTAACTGCGGTCGAGGCAGCCCCAGCAGGTATCCGGCCGCCCAGACCCAGCTTAAGCTCGACCGACCCGGCCGCTCGCTGCGGCCGGGCAGTAGGGTGCGAGAGAGAAAGGTCGCTGTGCGAGAGAGACGCACATGCTAGGTGCGGATTAGGCGGCCGCGCCGCGCCGATCCGCACCTCCCTCCACCGTGCATGTACCAATGGCCACCTTCTTCAAGAGTCTTTTGTATTATCATTTTAATTGTTACCCGTTAGCGCACTGTCTCCTGTAGAACCCCACCTCACTATCTCCAAGACCGTTCCATTTCTCCTCCCCCCCGCCCTTTCAAGACTAAAGCCCTAACATTTAAAGAAATCCAGCATTACTGCCCTGCCACGAGTCGTGACCGCCCCGCCCCCACTTTTTTTTTCCGTTTAGAGTTTAATCTGTAGGAGAGGCTCTGCTGTGTCCTCGAAACGTCGCTTACTGCCCCGTTTGGCCGGTTGGACACCTGCCCTACGGCGGCCACGTCGACACGGGGCCACTTAGGTAGGGCGTGCTGTCACCGAGCAGGTCGCCGTCGCCGATCGCTTGCCAGGGCTGACAGGTGTAGGATAAGCATGCGAAGTAGCCACTGGCTGTGGCCTAAAGACTCGACTTCTTGGCTGTGACTCGTCCCGGCAGACATTCGAACGCTCGCGGCCTCGCGGTGGCGTTGGCGTTGACGTCGGTTGTTAGCTTGGACATCACTGGCAATGACGAGCTACACTAAGCAGCTGTCCATAAACTTGTCGAAGCGTCTCTCTTTGTTCCTGCTATTTACTTATTCGCACTTCGGCAGAGACCCTCCTCGGCCCGCCCGGTGCACCGCGCACCGTGGCGCCTAATGCCTCGCTTGGCCGGCGCCACTGACGTGTGTCGCCGATCCTACTCGCGGGGTCGGGCTGCGGCAGCGCTGCCGCCCTGGCCAATGTGGGGCCGCTTAGGCAGAGCGCGAGAGCGGTGGTGTGTGTTGGCGCGGCGCGGGCTCAGCTCGCCGAGCGCCGGTCAGGAGGGTAGAGGCCGGGGTGCAGGTAAGATAAGATAGGCTCCGCTGTCAGCGACTGTACTTTTGGCGCCACCTGCACTCAGTGTTCGCGTACTTTTACCGAATCCTAATCTGTCGATATTCACGTACATGCTCCTTCAAGCCGCCCTCCTCCCAAACTTTCAAATCCCAACCACAATTTCTTTTATCTCTCTTCTGCAATGACACTCGCCGAGCGCCCGTGCAGGCAGGGGGAGGTTGCGGACAGAGTGCGTGTAGCGTTCCGTGCTTTTCGAGTCACTTCGGCAGAGACCCTCCTCGGCCCGCCCGGTGCACCGCGCACCGTGGCGCCTAATGCCTCGCTTGGCCGGCGCCACTGACGTGTGTCGCCGATCCTACTCGCGGGGTCGGGCTGCGGCAGCGCTGCCGCCCTGGCCAATGTGGGGCCGCTTAGGCAGAGCGCGAGAGCGGTGGTGTGTGTTGGCGCGGCGCGGGCTCAGCTCGCCGAGCGCCGGTCAGGAGGGTAGAGGTCGGGGTGCAGGTAAGATAAGATAGGCTCCGCTGTCAGCGACTGTACTTTTGGCGCCACCTGCACTCAGTGTTCGCGTACTTTTACCGAATTCTTATCTGTTGATATTGACGTCTTACCGTACAGTCTAATGGGTTACCTATCCTCTGGTCTGCGCCTCCAGCCCGTTGTGGCGGCAGAGCAGGTGAGGTGGTTGTGGGTCTATTTTCCATACTCGCCTGCGCGAGGTGCTCGAGGGAGGCAAAGGCGCGGCGGCGGGCGTTCTAGCTCATATGCCCCGCGACCCTGCGAACATTTCCCGCGAGCCCGTGGCGTCCTTCGCTCACCCCCGTGAGTCTGCGGCGTCCTTTGCAAAACCCCAGCGAGTTCGCGGCTTTCTTCGCGCATCCCCGACAGCCCCGTGACGCGACCCCGGGCATTCATGGCGCTGCAAAGCCCCGCGGAGCTGCCATGGAAATTAACAATCCGCACTCTAAATGTCAATGGACATTTTTTGTAACTAACTATGAACGATTTTGTACGTCACTAGACAAGATACAATATTGTGTGTCGATAGTTACAATTTGTAACGAACTCCACACAATTTGTAACTAACTGCACACAATTAAAAGGTGAAAATTGTATCTAGTTAGTGACGTGAAGAATCGTCCAGTGCTAGTTACAAAAATGTCCATGGTCATTTAGAGTGCGTGTTGTTGACACATACCGGCGTATTGCCATTCGCCTGGTGACGGGCGCCACCTCCCCCTTCCAGCGACACCGCACCGCCACGAGCGGTACCATTGGCGGCATTCCCCCTCTCCCGGCCGCCGCTATCATGTCGGCGTGTCCCCTTCCACCGCCCAGCCGCTGCGCTTCACGCCAGAGCGCCTGCAGGCCAGAGGATAGGCCGCCCATTCAACTGTGCGGTGTGGTGAATCACCCGTTACACGCTCCTTCAAGCCACCCTCCTCCCAAACTTTCAAATCCCAACCACAATTTCTTTTATCTCTCTTCTGCAATGACACTCGCCGAGCGCCCGTGCAGGCAGGGGGAGGTTGCGGACAGAGTGCGTGTAGCGTTCCGTGCTTTTCGAGTCACTTCGGCAGAGACCCTCCTCGGCCCGCCCGGTGCACCGCGCACCGTGGCGCCTAATGCCTCGCTTGGCCGGCGCCACTGACGTGTGTCGCCGATCCTACTCGCGGGGTCGGGCTGCGGCAGCGCTGCCGCCCTGGCCAATGTGGGGCCGCTTAGGCAGAGCGCGAGAGCGGTGGTGTGTGTTGGCGCGGCGCGGGCTCAGCTCGCCGAGCGCCGGTCAGGAGGGTAGAGGCCGGGGTGCAGGTAAGATAAGATAGGCTCCGCTGTCAGCGACTGTACTTTTGGCGCCACCTGCACTCAGTGTTCGCGTACTTTTACCGAATCCTAATCTGTCGATATTCACGTACACGCTCCTTCAAGCCGCCCTCCTCCCAAACTTTCAAATCCCAACCACAATTTCTTTTATCTCTCTTCTGCAATGACACTCGCCGAGCGCCCGTGCAGGCAGGGGGAGGTTGCGGACAGAGTGCGTGTAGCGTTCCGTGCTTTTCGAGTCACTTCGGCAGAGACCCTCCTCGGCCCGCCCGGTGCACCGCGCACCGTGGCGCCTAATGCCTCGCTTGGCCGGCGCCACTGACGTGTGTCGCCGATCCTACTCGCGGGGTCGGGCTGCGGCAGCGCTGCCGCCCTGGCCAATGTGGGGCCGCTTAGGCAGAGCGCGAGAGCGGTGGTGTGTGTTGGCGCGGCGCGGGCTCAGCTCGCCGAGCGCCGGTCAGGAGGGTAGAGGCCGGGGTGGAGGTGGAGTAGACGTTCGCACCTTCGGCACACTGGGCGTCGAAGTCTATGCAGGTTGAGAAAAAAATGCCCCTTGTCAAACCAGGGCCCGGACGTGCTTCAAATAACATTCGATCGTTTGATAGTTGTGTCATCTGCCAGCTTCTGAAGCGATCAGTTTAGCGGTAGCTTCTGACAATGGGAGCGGGGCTCGGCGCTGGCATGGCTGATGCTGGAGAGTAGCGTTACTTCTATTTTCCCTATCCTCAACCTCACGACGACCTCCCCTTACCACCCACCTTCCGCCATTTTAATTTTGTGTTTCCTAAGGTAGCATGTCGCATGTGCGTGTGTTACGAATTGTCAATTTGTTACCATGTTCTGAGCTGTGGTACTGTCCGAACACCTCCTTTCGCGTAGGTTATTCTTTAACTGTGTAGCTTCTATAATCTCATTAAATTATTGCTTAAATGTAATGTGCAATAAATACGAGCTGGTTCGAATTTGTATATTGACATTTTATCCTTTTCCTCTTTACCTGCACTGTTAGAAGAAGTTGTTGCCTGACAACACACTGTTTTACAGGAATCCTGTTTCTGTCCAGCTGTTCTTTTATCAGTTAGAAACTTACTGCATATGGATTATTTCAGCAGCACTCTCAAAGAACAGTGAATGAGTATCACTGTGTATGCTGGTTCTTTACAGGAAATACGCTGTTAATTTTGTTAACAGCCCTTACTGTTCAAAATACAACAATTTTGTAATACTACAGAAGAGAGATTTAAGTGCAAAATGAAGTCAATACATTTCAACTAAAAAATTGATTCTGAGTTTTTTCACATCCTTGTAAATTTACAGTTTTTCCTGTTTTACAACAAGATTTGCTGCTAACAAAATTAACAATACTTTTCCTGTTAATTTACAACAAAATTTTCAACAGTGTGGGAGGGGTGGGGTGGGGGTGTGGGGGGTGTCAGTACCTCCGAGGAGTGTACGTCGATTGCGGACATACCTGGATGGGAGGCGCCTGGATTGTCGATTGCGGACATCCCTGGGCGGACGCATTGGGTTGCCTACCTCCCAGGGGCTTGCATACCGACGCGCAATTTTTAGAAAATGTTTTGATAGAACACTGTAAAAAAACAAGATCGTAGTACGGAACCAACTTCGGTGTCCCGTATCTTCGTTTTAGAAACTGACTACGAAGCGCAGAGTACGGCGCCACCGTACCTCATTTTCGGTGGGCAGAGGTCATAAGTACGAGTCTTCCGTACCCCATTTTTTGAGTACGGTGATGCCGTACTTGGTAGTTCGTAACGGGGATTCGGAAATTTCTAGTACGGTGCGCGCCGTAGTAGGGAGGCACCATTCTACGGTGGACACCGTTAAAGGAATTAACGGTGATTTCCGTAGTTTTCACCGTCATTTTTTTTTTTTTTTTTTTCAGTGACCGTATAAAAAGGTAAAGAAGACGAGAAGTGACACAATGTAGTGTAAAGTGCATACTGTATTGACATTGTTTGATATAAACATTATTTTAAAAAAAATGAAATTAGTTCAACAGTCCAACATATTTTATTATAAAACACTTAACCAAAATAGGAAAAATGAATTCAGATTACATTATATAAAATTCAGTTCTTTGACATACATCCACGAAGTTTTAAAAAAGATAATAGTAGCCTGTTACCGCTTAGGACTTCTTGCCATGCCTTCTTTTGTCTCTTACTCAGCCTTCCGCCTCTTTCTTTCACCACACTTGGTAGTTCTTCTTCTGAATTTTAACCGTAAGCTACGGTGAATGTCACCGTAGATTACGGTCATGCCCCCTGATTCACCGTAAGCTGCAGTGACATTCACCGTAGCTAACGGTGAATGTCACTGTAGCTTACGGTGAAATTCACTGTAAGTTACGGTGATGCCAAGTTCACCGTAGCTTACAGTGAAATTCACCGTAAGCTCTAAAGAGTGTACGGCCCTAGGTGTTCTCAGTGGGAGGTGTCTTCTCTACGCAAAATAACGCTTAGCCTGTGATTGCTCTTGGTGTCCAGAAATGTTTTAAGCTGGCGCTCAAAGCGACTACTTCCAGTGGGCTTTGCACACACACACACACACACACATGCATTTTTTTTAATTGCGCCTGTCATATGCAGTAGAAGCGCTTTACCTTGGTTGCACCCGTGCAGGGCTCGTATCAGCACGGGTGTATAGGCAACCCAACTGGCATGATGATACCGTCGATACTCCGCGCCAGTCCTCTCAGCGCGTCGCGCGGCTTGTGAGTGGCAACTCGCTTCAAGACGCGCCCTGCAAGTGTCTTTCGCTCACGAAATAAAAAAAAAATTTGAAATAAATTAAAAATTATTTTTAAATTAATTTTTAAATATTTTTTAATTAATTAAAAATTAATTTTTAATTAATTTTTAATTAATTAAAAATTAATTCATAATTAACTCGTAATTAAATAGAAACTCTACCTAAATGCCTTCCGAACTTCATTTCTCCGCCGGAAACAGAGTTCGGAGACGACTGCGGAACGGAGATTGTTTCGAATAAAGTACGTAGCGACTCGAACAAATGAACCCAAAACTGAGAAAAATAGGAACAAAACAAGAAAAAACACAATTTTTTTAAAAGTAACGTATTATTTATTTTTTATCTCGGGAAAAATGAAAAGAAAAATCAAAATCAAAAATCAAAAAAATTCATAAATCAAAAAAATCATTGTACAAGTTTTATATGAGTGATCCCCCCCTTGGGAAAAGAACTTTAAGGGGGGATCCTAGTGTAACGCCTCAAAAAACTGAGTCAGTTTTGTGATTTTTTTTCTCTAAAACCATAAAAGCTATCGAAAATCAGAAAAAAACCGTTGATTTCGGGCAACCTAAAGCTACTAAAACAAAAGGGGACATTCTCATATCTCGTTTATTGGCCGCGGTGCGCCTCGCTGAAGCACCCCTCCTCTCCAGCGCAGGGCTCACTTCCACAGGTCGACTCGAATGTCTGAAAAAGTTGCGCGAGGCATTTTTAGACTCAGGAGAGACCTGGCTATGGTTGGAACTAAAACTCTTAGTATTTTTTAAAGCAATTTTAACTTTTAGTACCAAAATTTGAGTAAAATTTTTAAGTTAAACTTGCTAAAAAAAAATACAAAAAAAAATTCTCAGCAATAGTTCAACTTCCAACCATAGCCAGGTCACCCTTAAGTCCAAAAATGCCCCGCGCGACTTTTTCAGACATTCGATTCGATCTGTGGAAGTGAGCCCAGCGCTGGAGAGGAGGGGTGCTTCAGCGGGGCGTACCGCGGCCAATAAACGAGAAGTGAAAATGTCCTTTTCTGTTTTTGTCGCTCGAGGTTGCACAAACAACGGTTTTTTCCGATTTCCGATAGCTCTTACAGTTTAGAAGAAAACAAAATCCGAAGTGTACCCCATTTTTAGAGCCGCTACACTAGAATCCCCCCTTAAGAAAATACCACTGGCATCTCAATCAAACGCAAACGAACCGGAACAGAGTGCCGCCAACTTCTTTTAATCCACCTTGACGTCGAGTAGACTTCAAACACTCGAGACGACACTCGCGGCCTCAACTTTTTATTAGTAGATAGGTAGGATCGGAAATCTTAGGATAGGTGCGAAGGTACAAATGAAGTGCAATTACTTAACATCACCCGTAGGGTTATCGCTAGTTGGCCTTCCTGCCGTCGCGTTCTACGTCGGTATGTAAATGCACATAGGACACTTAAAACGGAAGAGCTGTCGTTGGCTGAGCTAAATTTGTAATTTAAACTTCATTTGAACTTTAAATGAGAGCGCTCAGGGTGCACCAACGGAAAGACGGCGTAAAGTGAGACGAGGGATGAGAGATTTGAACAGGCTACCTAACAAGCAATAGCAAATGCTGAAAAACAAAGAGAGATATTTATATTTAATTGTCATGAAGTTTGTTTGCTTTAAATTTCTAGCTTTGACGCGGCACAGGCCAAGGTAGACGCCGAGTCACTTCGAAAAATCATTGTACAGCCCCCCGAAAATCATTTAAAAAATCAAAAAAAAATCAAAAAAATCAAAATAAAATCAAGTAGAAAGTTGCATAAAAATCCGAAAAATCGAGAACAAATGAACCCAAAACTGAGAAAAATAGGAACAAAACAAGAAGAAACACAATTTTTTAAAAAGTAACGTATTATTTATTTTTTATCTCGGGAAAAATCAAAAGAAAAATCAACATCAAATATCAAAAAAATCAAAAATCAAAAAAAATCATTGTACAAGTTTTATATGAGTGATCCCCCCCTCGGTAGACGCTCAGCTTCACTCGGTTTCAACGTGTGTCTACCCTGTTCCGTTGAATTGAAGGTTCGCAGAATAGTATTTACCTCAAAATAAAGAGTTTTTCGATTAACTACGCCCTCTCCCTAACTCACACCGGCAGTCGGAGCCTGCCGAGAAACACGGTGAGAGCGGCTAACTTTATGTCAAATTAGTCCCCGTACACTCAGCATAAATAAGTAAATGTTTTCCTCCTTGCGTGCCTTTTGTCATTTTGAAAGAAAACCCACGTAAAATTCATTAAACATCGCACAGCGACCTGAAATGGCCCTTTCTCATGCTGGGAGTCAAAGTTATTTTTGGCCCACAAAATTTTTGATTCAGGATCTTTCACAACAACCGTTTCGTATCTCGAGACATGTTCTAAAACTCCACACGCCTCTTATAGTGCGTAAAATACACAGGGAGAAAAATACAAAATTTCCAACCTGAAGGGAACTACGCGGGGATATATTCAGATTTCTCGCAATCATTTGATTCAGAAACATTCAAAACAGTAACATTTTTAAAACGTATTGATTCTAAAATTCGCTTATAAATATATATTTTTTTAAGAAAGGGTTGTTGTGCGGTAACTTTACAGACCTTGAGCTAACATAGAAATACTCTCAAAGAATTCCATGCAACACAGAGTTTAAAAAGACTAAAGTTCGCTAAGATGCAAGACTTGCATTCACACTGAACCCAGCTGAGATTTATTAAGTAGAACTGGCTTCACTTCCCTAGTAGAATAAGCGGCGCACGTGCGCCGGGCGGACGTCCGCCCGTAGTGCGGTAGGCGGGCTTGAGCGGAGCGGACCCCGCCTGGACTGCGCCTATGGTGCTTACGCGCGCGGTCTGCGCTTGCGATGCGAAAGTCAACCCCTAAGCCCACCCAGCAGGCGCACTGCTCCGTCACTCCGCGCTGCAGACTCCGCGCAGCGCGGTCCGCGCGAACACGCAGTGGCAGCCAGCTACTGCGCTGCACCTGGCGTGGTTCGCTGGCGCTCGGCCGCGCGGACAAGCGCGGGGCGGACTGCGTGTGACATTCATTCGAGCGCCTCCAGCGCATCCCTGTTGGCGCGCCCCGCTGGCGGCCCGCGCTGCAGACATCGCGTCCCCACAACTGGGGCGGGCCGAGCGAAGCGGGGTGCTGCCGAGCGCCGCCTGGCGGTGCAGAGGCGGCCCGGGTCCTGCGACCTCCACGCGCTGTCCGCCGCGCGGAGTGCTGGCGGACATCTGGCGCGGCGGGCGCGGCGTTCCGCTGTCTCTACTGCGCTGGCTGTGCGCCTGCCCGATGGCCGCCGATGGCCGCCGATGGCCGCCTATGTAGAAGCGGCCCCAATCGCAGTGTTTTTGTTAATGTCAAGCAATGTCATGAGCTCAGACAAATCTTTAATTTTTTGTGCCCTATTTATTTTGGAAATTTTCCGTGAGTTTTCCCTGATTTCCTAGATCGTTCGCAAATTCCCACAGTCTTTCAGGTTTTCAAGGTTTTCCAGAGCTGTGGTGTGTGTGTATGCGCGCTCTTCCTGGCTCAGAGCCACAGCCCGCAGCGAGCGCGTAGGCCAGCAGTTAGGTCGGATTCTGAGCGGCACTCACTGTCTGTCGCGAATGTAGCTGTAGCGTTGTACTCGAGAAAGAAAAGAAGCTGCTACCTACCTTAGGTCACTCGAGTATGCTTGCATTTTCAATGAGTTCAGTAGTAGGTGCATTTATTCTTGAAATTTTCAGTTAGTATATTCTGATTAGTTTCCGATCGAAAGCAAGACCGAAGTTTTAGTCTACAGACAAAGTACGACGTCGACGACCCCCCGGAGCCGCCACTGATTTTTTGAAAGTAAATTTCTTGTTTTAAAGTTCTTTGAAAAAATAGCTTTAAAACCCACCACGCCTGCCTTCGGTGCACCAATGGGCGGGGAGGCGGACGAAGCGGCTCGCTCTCTTTCCTTGTCGTCCTCATAGCGAGAAGCGCGAGGAGGAGAGAGACAGCGCGCACCTGCACTGGTAAAACAAATGTTTACTTCTATACATCAATTGGTGTTTAGTTCCAAATGTTCAAAAGCTATACACCAGTTGGTGCATAGTTGGACCAACTAGACATCAATTGACGTATAATAAGTTCAACTATACACCAACTGGCGTATAGTTTTTAAACGTTTTGGAACTAAACACCAATGATGTATAGGAACTAAACATTTGTTTTACCAGTGTGGGACTGGAGGGAGGAGGGTGGCGGAGCGTAGTGGGGGCCGCCAGCGCTGGCCGGCGGGGCGGCTCTGCACCGACTATTCAAACCAATCGGTAACTTTTAAATCTGTAAGATGCCTTGACGGAGCTATGGGATGGACGCACAGCGTTTATTAGGCTTCGCGTGCGCTAAAGCGCAAAACGCGAAGCCTATAGACACGCTCGATGTTTCTCGCCAAGATTTTCGTGTGCGCTACCTGCTCCCCAACATCCTCCAGCGACACAAAAGAAAAAGGTTCGGGTCGGGGGCGGGGCCGGGGGCGGGGGTCCTTGCGGGGGTCCGCCCGGCCGGCCGCCCAACTCAGCGTGCGCATATATTATTGCCAGCGGACGAAAGATGCAATGAATAGAATGCTTGCCGCAAGTTTTTCTCAAATTTTGAACCTAGCAACAAACAAACCAGATTTTTGGATCAAGCATCAGCCTTTCACCCCTCTTTTTTAAAAAAGTCAGGTGCTTCTACGACAATTTTGACTGTCGAAGAAGTGGAGGTTGAGGGAAAGTCCACTCTCCTCAAAATTGTCCTACAACTCTGAATCTTTTGTTTAAAGAGGGGTGAAATTCTGAAAATTGGCATAGTAATCAGGATATGTTGACGCTACGTTCAAAATTTTCGCAACGCAGTCCGGGTGTCACATGTGGCGCGCCCCCGCAAAGCAGGGTGCGTGGCGGAGCGTGGCGGGATGAATCGGGGCCTCTGATCTTTACAATATGAGTCTTAACTTGAGTCCTAGGTGAAAAATCAGTTCAGATTTGTCTGACGTAAAATATTGGTGCGCGTTTGGATTGGCTGACCTCAAAAACCTCATATTTAAAAAAAAAGGGGGGGGGGTGATTTAAGACAATGTTGACCAACTGCGCATTTCGTGCGCTCTCCTCCGCGAATAAAAGTGCTAATATGTGTCTTAAATTCTACTCGTTTAAATTTAAGGGCTGCCGGCCTCTCTATCTCTGGTACCACTCCTACCCCTGTCTCCCTCTCCCCCCCTCTCTCCTTTATGGATCCGTCACTAAATCGAAATCAAACTCTTCCCCTCTCTCCCTCTCTCCCTCTCCTCTCTTTCCCTCGCTCCCTTCTATATTGATTCGAAGTGGCTGAAACTGGAAGAATTTCGTACCTTGAATACTGCCTTGTTAACATGGAACATTCTTAAATCGAAAAAACCCCTGTACCTGCATAATCGCTTTATAACTCTATCAAATGTCCACAACCGCAGTAATAGGTTTTCAAATACCTTACTTTGTATTCCTAGTCACAGAACTGAAAAGTTCAGTAAATCTTTCATTGTCACTGCCTGTAAAATATGGAATAAGTATAAGCTAAACTCTCATCTTACGTTGTCTTATCATTGCTTTAAAAAACGGCTTAAAAATGTTCTGCTACAGCAGATGTAAAAGTGTCTTCCCTGCAATGTGATGTTATCAACTATCAGTCTCATCTATCTTCATGTAGTATACTTAATTTACATTGTTAAACCTTATAATATTTAGTGTCACTGTTGCTATATTTATATCATTGTATGTCCTCAGACAGTACTTTTTTGTTATTTGTTAAAGTTTTGCACAATTCTCTAATTATGAGAGAGCGGGTTGCATACCCTAATGGGACTATATAGTCCTAATGTATGCATTACCTTAAATAAAATTCAATTCAATTCAATTCAATTCTCTTACCCTCTCCTGGGTGAATATTTTGGATTCAAACTCAGCTGTTTTGACGCTGTTTGGACCGTCGGAGGAAACAGCGGGTGGTGGAAACGTGGAAATGAGAGGAGCGCGGCGGGCCTCGCAGTAGGTATCCGCTCAGCTTGTAATTTCTATGAACGTTTCTTGACGACTGCTTGATCAAAGATGCCGTTAATGTGTAAGTCAAGGGGTTGAGCTTGCCATTGCCCACACCAAGCACGCGAAGCCTTTTTCGGCCACATTGGATAATGTGGACTTGACGGATTTTTTAGGAACGGAGTAGCCTTATTGGACTCTACCATCTCGTTTGAAGGACAAGACGAAATAAGTTTACACTGATAAACCAAGTGTTCAACCCTTCAACACTTTTTAGTGTTCAAATACCATTTAAACAAATAAAAGTGTTCAACAGAATTGTTGTGCACTTAAAAGTGTTCAACTCAGAAGTTGTGTACTTGTAAGTGTTCAACTCCCCAGTTGCACACTTCCCTAATACAGTGTGTCCAAGCTAAGGAAGTGTGTAACTGGAGAGTTGAACACTTTTAAGTGCACAACTTTTGAGTTGAACACTTGTAAGTGTACAACAACTATGTTGAACACATTTATATGTTCAAATGGTATTTGAACACTTTAAAGTGTTGAAGGGTTAAACACTTGGATTATCAGTGTAAATTAAAACCTTGAGGAAAAAATCTCTAAATTTCTGAATAAAATCAAATTTTCGACCAGGAACAAACCTCGCGCTTCTTCTGTCTTACAGTACATTTCGTTCCTTGGTCTTTTCAGAACATTTTGACTTGAGTCCGACCAAAACCGAACGAGTAGTTTCGGAGCTAGATCGGGTCCGCGAACCCCTCCATTTAGGCCCTTTTGTTCGATTTCCGGTAAACGCACTAGGGTGGGGTCGGCAAACCCCTCAGATTCGTATTCAGCACATATTACATAGATTAAGAAAAGAATGTGCTTTACGTATTTATGTACCGGGTCAAAATCTTGGTTTCCTGGACAGTAATATCTTTCTGGGCTTGGCTGGACTGGCTGGGCCAGCTGGCTCTCTGTATTACAACGCTGTTGGTACACTGTGATTCAATTGCAGTGACGTCACATTCTTTTTCATGTTAAAACTGTCACATTCCTTTAATATTAATGTCACATTCTTTTGAATGTGACAATATAATTTAGCCCGCATATTTTGGCCGATTCACATTGAAAAGAATGTGACATTACATTTTAAATAATGTGACACTTTTCCCATGAAAAAGAACGTGACGTCACAGTAATTCAAAAACAGTGTATTACAAACAGAACGGTGTTAGTTTATTTTGTGTCCGAGTGTCCGAAATTCGTGGTAGCTTAACAAGGGATGGTTAATAAGACTTTTCGAGTGTCACTCTTTTTGTTTTCTTTTTCGTCCGCGATTAGCGCATATAATTTCATTTGCGCTCTTAGTTGAGTGGGGATTAGAGTATTTGAGTACTGTTTGGTGTCATTCGAATCAGTTTAGAGTTAAGAAGACATCAGTGTCGCCAGATGTTAAAAATACATTACATTATCCGAGCAAGTCCGAGTTGCTCAAAGAGCGGGCTTTTGCGTTTGCAGAAGACGCAGTTTGAAGTCCATTGAGCTGGAATTCAAAATCCGCGCGCCCAGGCCGCGCGCGACGGTAAGTGGCCGCGTTCGACACTTTCTGTTGTTCGTCTCTGTCTTGCGCACGCGTTTCCGCAGAGGGAGAAGGTCAGAGCCGCGGCCGCACAGTTACTCGCTTTGGACGTAGTCCTACCACTGCAACCCCCCACCACCTGCTGTCTGACCAATTGCAGCGCAGATCAGGAGGCTACAGTACGCTTATAGTCGAACACGTGGGCCTTATTGACCCGCTAGGATGAGAGACCATAAAACTGCGTTGGCGACTCTGCCGTATTCCTTCTCTCTGGTCCGAGTCGCTCACCACTTGTCACACCCTCGTCAACGCCGGCCGCGCGGTATCTGGTAAAAGGACCCACCCCGGCACGCCAACCTATTGTTTCCCCGGAAGGGTCCGGTCATTGACTTGGCCTTCCTCAGCGCAGGCCGGCAGTGTGAGCCTCCAACCTCCAACACAACGTCGCTCTCAGAAGGGGCGGGGGTGGGAGGGGCAGGAGGGGCAGGAGGAGCAGGGTGGGAGGGGGGAGCGGGGGGACGTGGAGGGGGCCGAAGGCAGGTGCGGGGGCGAGGCGAGGCGGGGTGGAGAGGGGGGGGGGCAGCAGTGCAGAGACACAATGCAGTGTTTGTAATGTGATGGGTCGAAGAACAGTCTGTCGGCACGATGGCTCCGTAGCTCAGTAGGTTCCGACCGAAGCGTGAGCGCTGAGTTTGGTATGGCTGGGGATCGAATCCCGGCACTGCCGAACAAAATGCGTATCTCGCGGCCAGTAGGACTGACCCGGCTACACATGAGTCTTAGAGGCGATGGAATGATGAGGAGGGGTGGTAGGGGGAAAAGGGGAAAGGGGGAGAGAGGGAAGAAGGGAGGTGGGAGGGGTGCGAGGAATGACAAGGAAAAGGAGGAACGACTGAAGCGAATTTTTTTTTAAAATCTAATGTGCCAATGATCCGCGGGAGGCATTCCGCCTCGAGTGCGCCCGGCGCACTGCAGGCGTGATCCGCGCGGCGGAAAGCGGTCGGAGACGCGCGCCTCGTAGTCCGCCAGGAGTGCGCCAGACGCACGCTCGGCGGACTTGCCGCGCGGTGTGTCCTGTCGTTGTGCGCCAAGCGCACCCCGGGCGGAGCGGCTGCAAGCGCGGCAGAGCGGAGGCTGCCTGGCGGGCCGGTGGCGGGGCCGCCCTTCTGGTCAAGTGCTACAACAGGCGCGCTCCGCACGGCGGACTACTGGCGGAGTCATGATCGTACACGTCTGCGCCGTCAGCGCGGCGGAGTGCGAGCGAGGTGATGATTGTAAGCGTTCGCGTCAACTGCGCGCCGTTGACTTGCAAGGAATTGCGCTCTTCTGGTCAAGCACCATGCGCCGCGGGTCCGCCGACCTGCGCTCGGCGGAGTGCGCCGTCCGCCAGGCGGACCCGCGGCGGGACCGCGGCGGACGAAATATTCTCTATGGGTTACCTCTCCATTAGAGGGGGTGACGGATTTCACGGATGCATGCCACTCCTCTGCCATGGTCCTCGCACTTAATCCACCAAAATTTCTGCTTGAAAACACTACTTCCACGGTTACCGGAACGCCGAGCTGTACGGTACAGTCAGGAACGGGACGGACAGCCGTGCCAACAGTGCTCGGCTCGGCTGCGTCGCGCCAACTGGACTGAGAAGAGGGGGGCAGGCGGCGCCAGGCGGCAGCGCCAGGCGGCAGTCAGCCCGGCAAGCCTGGCGCCGAACGCTGGGCGAGCGACGAGCGATCCCTACCCTCGCCTCGCCCCCCTCTGTCCCAGCCGCACCAATGGGCTGGTGAGCTCCGCACGGCACACAGACGCCTCCGAGTGAGGCTGGACATTGTTTTGGCTACGTCACCACTAGATAACCTTAGCCACATTTTGAAATTAATCGTGCTCTCTGTCCGCTCACAAGCACAAGGAAATTTGAATCACAATCCTACGACAATTTAAGGCGTAGGATGACAAAAGAAGTAGGGTGTTTTTCGCTCCGCACATAGGGTTTTGAAGTAATAATCGAGCAATTCACTCGAAATGCTGCAGACCGCGTCGGGCAGTCCCAGAGAGGCAATCCGCAGTGAGTGCCGAGATAACCTGTACGCACCTTCAGAATGCTTTATACTGAGCCTCATATACATGCAGCACAATGGCCGTTACCGAGGCGGAGCGCCTGCGACAAACTGGATAGGCCAACCCGCCAGGCACTAGTGTGGAGGTGGCGGCCTACCCGGAGAGCACAAGCGCAGGAGGAAGCAAAAATTAAATTCCTCCAGGGCTCGCGTGTGAGAGATCATTTAGTGCGTTGAGGCGCATCAGAACGTGGTTGCGGTCAACCATGTCACAGAAACGTCTTACACAAAAAAGCGTGCTGAAACTGTCAAGGAAGTCTGTTTTGAAAGAATTTGTTTCTAAAACAAGCGAACGACGAAGGGTTTTTGGATGTGTTAATTAGTTAACTGATACACTTTTGTGAGAACTATACTATAAAAGTATAAAAGTATCTCTAAATTATGTAATTTGATATATGTGCCAAAAAGTGCCAAAGAAAAATTTTTTTTTTACTAATAAAAAATTGAATGTTTGAACATCGACCAAAAACATCTCCAAGCCTGAGTTTAGCCCCCTTCAGCCAAAACCACTTCCGACGGCCCTGGACGCACTTCAAGGTTTGACAGCGCCGCAAGTGGCGGGAGCGCTCTGATTACTGCCTGCATGTCTATGCAATTGACCAGGCCACAAATGACCCAAAGAGGGGATTTTTTTAAGATTTAAACGACCCGACATCGACCATCTCCGATTTGGCTGAAAATTTTACCAGAGGTTCATATCATGTCCCTAGAAACCAAAACCAAATTTCAGCCCGATCGGACAACCCTGTGGGAATCGGCAAGGCCTTACATTTTGGTCTTTCACTTTTGGCTTCGTTTTTGGTAAAAACTAAAAATCTTCATAATTCTTGAGCTAGGGTGGAACTAGTGGCGGTCAGAGTTGACTTAGACGTCAAATGAGCTGAGGAATCAGAATTCATCATCCGATTTCCGATTCGATGAAGTTTGACCATTGAATTTAGAGATTTTTCACTAATTTTTTGACAAATACCCAAACTTTGGGTTTTTTATGACCGACATCGAAACTTGGGTCATACGCGGTGCCAAACCAAAGAAAAAGGACCAAAGTAACCTATGATGGCCGCACCTCGACCCGTTCGACCAAGTTGTGGCCTGGGGAGACCTCGCAAAAGTGTCAAAACCTCAAAAAGTCCTCAACGACTAAGTTTTCGCTTCCGACGTTCGAGGCCGTTAGCGGGCACCTAACCACGATCTAGGCACAAGAAATGTGTGTCAAACTCATGTCGAGACCACAGCCGAGGCTCTCTGTAGCCCGTGCACCGGGTTAAGCGGGCACCTAGAGGGTAGCAAACCCTTAAAAGTACATGTTGGGCGGGTCTGCCTACCTCAGGCGCCCAAGCCCAGGCTGTCGCTGTCGACTTCCTGGCTTCCCCGCCTCTCCCCTCCCTGCTCCCCTCGAGCCGACCCCCTCCCCCTCCCCAAAGGAAAAATGCAATTCCTAGCCTCAACCGCATCACCTTCAATATAGAGAATAAATTACTTTCAGTTCGACAACATGATTAAAATTAGATTTAAAAGGATTATATTTCCCGAGGAAGAGACGTCACATCACCGTGAGGAAACACGAGAAACAGGCTTCCACTGTTAAAAAAATCCAACTTAATTTTAAGAACATGTGTTTGGAAGCAATTTAACGAGGGGGCAACCACTCCCTAGCCTAGTGTACACAGGATTTCTAATGATATGGGATTTCTATGGATTTCATATGGTACATTCGGGTACACTTCACAAATATATACCAAATTCCACGAAATTCTAAAAGACTTCCCGAGGTTTCATGGGATTCCGTAAGGTTTCATGATATTTCATTGATTTCTGTGAGATTTTTTATGATATTTCTTCAGATTTCTCAGTTGGATTTCGTGGGATTTCATCGACATTTCAGAGGATTTCATCGAGATTTCCGAGGGTTTTTACACAAGATTTCACGAGTGGTTGCCCCCTCGAAATTTACAAAGAAAATTTTACGTGACAATTAAGAGCAAATACCTTCTGAAAATTAAGAAACATGTTATGAAAAGTCAAAAGGTTTTTTTTCTTGCAAGAAAACGCAAATATTATTAATTATTATTATATTAATATTATTTAGTTTTGCAGTTTTTTCATTGTGGAAAATGAAAAGATTTAGCCTAGGTTTGTTAGTAATTTGTTTTTAGAAAACTGTTGATTGTGAATGATTTTTTCGATTTTAACTGCGTTATGCATGTTTAGCAGCATCTGACGAAGCCGGCTCCAGCTCTAAGTCATCGACAAGCAACGAATGGCACAGTTTCTCGTGTTTCCTCAAGGTGATGTGACGTCTCTTCCTCGGGAAATATAATCCTTTTAAATCTAATTTTAATCATGTTGTCGAACTGAAAGTAATTTATTCTCTATATTGAAGGTGATGCGGTTGAGGCTAGGAATTGCATTTTTCCTTTGGGGAGGGGGAGGGGGTCGGCTCGAGGGGAGCAGGGAGGGGAGAGGCGGGGAAGCGAGGAAGTCGACAGCGACAGCCTGGGCTTGGGCGCCTGAGGTAGGCAGACCCGCCCAACATGTACTTTTAAGGGTTTGCTACCCTCTAGGTGCCCGCTTAACCCGGTGCACGGGCTACAGAGAGCCTCGGCTGTGGTCTCGACATGAGTTTGACACACATTTCTTGTGCCTAGATCGTGGTTAGGTGCCCGCTAACGGCCTCGAACGTCGGAAGCGAAAACTTAGTCGTTGAGGACTTTTTGAGGTTTTGACACTTTTGCGAGGTCTCCCCAGGCCACAACTTGGTCGAACGGGTCGAGGTGCGGCCATCATAGGTTACTTTGGTCCTTTTTCTTTGGTTTGGCACCGCGTATGACCCAAGTTTCGATGTCGGTCATAAAAAACCCAAAGTTTGGGTATTTGTCTAAAATTAGTGAAAAATCTCTAAATTCAATGGTCAAACTTCATTGAATCGGAAATCGGATGATGAATTCTGATTCCTCAGCTTATTTGACGTCTAAGTCAACTCTGACCGCCACTAGTTCCACCCTGGCTCAAGAATTATAAAGATTTTTAGTTTTTACCAAAAACGAAGCCAAAAGTGAAAGACCAAAATGTAAGGCCTTGCCGATTCCCACAGGGTTGTCCGATCGGGCTGAAATTTGGTTTTGGTTTCTAGGGACATAATATGAACCTCTGGTAAAATTTTCAGCCAAATCGGAGATGGTCGATGTCGGGTCGTTTAAATCTTAAAAAAATCCCCTCAAAGAGAGTACTAAAAACCTTACTTCGGGCCATGACAGGCCCCGAAGAATGATGTCTTCTGTGGCATTGTTGTGTATCCTGCACTTGTCTTCTAACGCCAGTTGCAATTTGCTTACTCTAACTGACGAAAGGCGAAGCCCTCTCGATCGAATGATGATGTGCATAAAGTCGAAGGTCCTTAAGCAATTCACACGCTGGCAGGCACTCCAGCAGGCCGGGAAACACGGCAGTAATGAGTGTGGAAAGTTTGGCCGGCTTAGGCAGGATCGTAATCGCCTTATGTATTCACATGGTATGTGATGAATCTCGCAGGCCCCAAGGTCAACTCTTTCCAGTGCGTCACAGTGCGAAGACAAAATATGGCTACAGAAATAATCCACATTCTTTTCAAGTGGGCAACGAAAAAATCGCAGAGAGGGTTGGGATGGTAAGGCTCTTTGAATGCGTTTCGAGGATGCGACACCGACTACACTTAGCGATTCCAGACCATTAGAAGACATTAATGTTTGCAGTATTGTGTCAACTCCCGAGAACGCATCAGCTTCCACATTGAGGCGTCTCAAACGACCGTTGGCCAGCTGCTGGCGCAGTACTAGGGCATACTCAAACTGACAGGGGACATAGCGCGGGCCGGCAGTCAACCCGCCGAGCCTCCAGCCTCCAGCATGCGCCACCCTGGGCGCTAGGCACCAAGATACGGAGATGGAGCTCTTTTGCGGCACACTTTGTTACACAATGCGCCTTGGTGTGCACACGGTTACTAAATACCAGCCTCTCTGCACACGGTGCCAGATGGAGGTCGGCGCACAGGCACGAGTTCTCGTCACCGATTCGCCTGGAGTAGATTAATTTTCTTGGCTGATAAACTCTGGAGCTGCAACAAAGTTTTACAGTTTGCGAGTTACAAGCTGGACCGAGGACTGCTAGCAGCAGATGATATTATCAGCAGCGCTGGTAAGTACAGTTCACGTAGTAAGCTGTGACTACCACTTAACAACCCACAATAATAGAGGGCACACCCAGTTAGATAGTCCCTTTTGTGGCTCACTTAGATGTGGAGGTGGTGTGGAGGACAAAGGACTCGCCGCCAGCAGGGGCGGAGTAAGGGGCGGGCGACAGGGGGTGGTGAAGCGCTAGTTGCCTATATTCAGGGGTTTTGAGGCTCAAATTGCCTACCTTTCAGGCGGCTATCTAGGGCCGAAGGGGGGGGGGGGGGCGCTCCCCCCCTTAATCCGCGCCTGGCCGCCAGTCATAAACCGCTGAAAGTAAACTCGCGCCACTTGACGAGGCCCCCTCGCTCCTGCCGCGGACGGCCACTTGAGCCGCCAGCCCCGTTGTAATTTTGATTTGCCAGTTTCTTTTTAGGCACGAAGTGACCTTATAAGGTTTCGTCTCAGGATCCGATTATTTTTTTATTTTATTTTTTTTTAATCAGTGTGGCCCCTTTCCTAAATCCAGATTTTTCTATACGATTTTCATAAGATTTGGCGGAGACGTAGAACTCAATCTCCTGAGTTCACTGCTGAAATGCCAGCCCAAAGTTAGCGGCCAATTTTGAGAAATTTCGATCTAAAATCTCTGTTTCTATGGTTATACTTGACTTGTCACGGGAAAACAGCGTGGAAAGGGGAGCCGAGCCGAGTCGCCATTGTTGAGGCTGCTCGACCCCTCGGCGCGGCGCGCAGGGTAGGAGGACCGGCGGGGCCGGGGACTTGTTGATTCTACTCATGCACAGTAGTTCAAAAAATAAAATTTCGAACGACACGTTAGAATAAAAATGTAAAAGCAGAGTTCAAATGCCCATTGCGCAATGAGCCTACAGTTCAAAAATCAATCTGATCGGACAATCTTTACTAAGAGACTAACTTCAAAATCGTTTCAGCTAGAAATCTAAAATTTGGCATGTGACCCGAAACTAGTGACTCTGAGATAAAGGCAAATTTAATAACATGACTCATAAGGCTAGAAATTTTCAATTAAATTTCTACATTAACCATCATCCACAGAAGTATTTAGTGAAACAAAAACATTAACGAACTTCGTGCCTACCAGGATTTCTTGAAATCGTATTTTTATTTGTAACAGAGAAAATGTTTTTCCTTCAAAGAAAATTAAAAATTCTAACGCTAACGCGTTAAACGGCCCCCTAGGTGTTAACACTTTCTTGAGAATTAAAAAGACTTTAATCATATTCAGTCACAACGCTCTCTGAAAACCAAATCGTGAATTTTATCTGCCTCACTTTCGCTACTCAAAATGTTGCACAGCGGGCTAGCCATCGACAACGCTGCCGCGCCGCAAGCTATCACCATAAAAACCAAAGATGCGAAACAAATTAGCAATCATAACAAAAAAATGATTTCAGGAAATTCTGGTACGCTCGAAGTTAATTAATGTTTTGGCTTCATGGAATACTTTCGCGGATGGTCTATTTACATGATCTACAAAGTTTTTACCTTTTTGGTTAAGTAACTCAATATTTTTGTCCTCAGTGTTTGATCAGTGTCATTAGTTTAAGTCACATGACAAATTTCATCCTTGTAGATCAAACGACTTAGAAATTAGCTTAATTTTCAGTAGAGACATGTCCGATCAGCTTGATTTTTGAACTGAAGGCTCATTGTGCAATGATCATTCGAGCACTGAATTGACATTTTTACTCCAACGTGTTCTTCTAATTTTTAGATTTTGAACTACTGTGCATGAGTTGAATCAACAGGTCCCCCCTCCCTCCCCAGCCACGCCTCTCTTCCCCGGCGCGCCGAGACGTCGAGCTCCAACAATAGCGACCCGGCTCGGCACAGGGCTCGGCTCGCAATTTCCATAGAAACACGGGATGCAAACGCGTGTCATACAAAAACTGACAGACAGCTTGTCATCGCACATACCTCAAAAATTTTCTAATTTTTCATAGTATTTTTCATTGTAATTTTGTACTAATTGGCTCGACACGATTGGCATCGGCCATAAGGGGCCATCGTCAAGAATAAATAAATAAAAAAACTCACGGGCGTGAGCAATAGGCACCCCTGACGGGGGCCTAAAAACTCACGAGCGTGAGCAATACGCACCCCTAACGGGGGCCTAAAAAGAACTGGCCAGCTGACCTGTAGCAAGGCAGTCGACGGGAGATTTGAGCTGGTTGTAATTCAACCCCCGTACTGAAAAATAAGTCCTGTTCTGTTCTCGTTCGTCTCTCGTTCGTCTCTCGTTTCAAAACGGGACCGGAACGGATCTTTTTTAAAGTCCTGTTCCAGACCTGTTTTAGTTATAGTCCCTTTTACCCTCTGTTTTTTTGTAAGTGAAGGAAAAAAGTCTCTTTTCTGTCCTGATATCGAAAAGTGTCTTGTTTATGTCTCGATATGGAACTTAAAAATTTCAAGATTAATTTGAAGCTGCAGTATGCAAATATCTTCGTTATTTTAATGTTTTCAATTTCATCAAAACTTCTTCCCAATGCTAGAACATAGAATGTCTCGTAGTTACACAGCCACTTTATTCATAAGGCATCAAGCCATACGGTGCGCACGTTTTTAGACGCAAGAGAAAACAGTTTAAGGTTTAATCTATTTTATTACAGTCCGCTAAGTGATTGGCAGGCGTGGGTCCGAGGCAGCAGGGCCGGTGGCCGGTGCGAGTTTGGCCGCGGTGGACTTGGCGGTCGCGGCACCGCGAGACTTGGTGGAGGCGTTTGGTGACGGCACCCCTCGGCGCATTCTCGGAATGCTGCATCCGATGCGGCTGGGGACCGGGGACAGCCTGCCGCAGCGCAAGGGTCGCCAGATCGACGGAAAATCCTTCCCCGCTGCTAATCCCCTCTGGGTGAGCTCAGGTACCCTGGGGTGAGGGGAGGGGGAGGGGTGCGCTGCACAGGGCACAGGGATTAACCCAGCGGCGGTGTCATCGGCTACCTGCTATTAGCTGTTGGTCGGTTAGTCACTGGTCAAAAGCTCCTCGCTCGCCCGCCGCCCGCCTCCTCACCTCACTGAGGGAGGAGTCCGGACCGGCACCGGAGTCCTCCTCCTCCTCAGTCCGACAGCAGCTGTCGTTGTGTGAGGATGTGTCGCTGACGCTGAGCGCATGGTGTCTTTGGAGCAGACATGCACTGGTTGTACTTTGTCGTGTCTTTGATTTTTTCAGTAATTACTCGTGCGGGCCGTATGGCGAGATGTATATGTATAGTTGTGTATGGCAGGACAAGTTAGCACAGCTCGGGTAGCAGCAGTCACCACGGAGCACACGGAAAGTGCAGGCTTCTCGCGCACGGCAACGGGCGGGTTGGACTAGAGCAGCGCGCTGCCGTGGAGGACGCGGAGGGACTTCTTGTGCACGGCAGCGGGTTCGGGCAGGCTCCTTGGCGTGCTCCGGGACGGGCAGCGCGCCGTGCGGACGAGCCGGACCAGCTCAAGCTATGCTTGGCGTGCTCCGTGGGCAGCGCGACATGCGGAACCGTGTCCAGCAGCCCAGCGGTCATCCGTATAGAATAGTTACGCATCACACATAAGTGGAACATTCGCCAAATTATGCACCATCTAAGTATATCTACACGCTAAATGTTTCTGCTCTCTGGAAATCCATGTTTACGAATGTCGCACACTTGCAGGTGTGCGAGGATTCATTTGTACACTTGGCCACTCAAACGTGTGAATATCCCAGGACAATTTACATGTTTAAGTGCCCAAGTGTACGAATGAATCCTCGCACACCTACAGGTGTGCGACATTCACACACTTGGGTTTCCAGTGCAGGTTTTACTGCAAATGCTTATCTTGCCACCGGGTTCAACCACACATTTATCAAAATACCTCTAAACCCCCGCCCCACTACACACCCCTATCAACCCTTTCCTCTACCGGTCCTTCTCCCCCCCCCCGCCCCCCACCCCCCCTACCGCGCCTTCCACCCCGTTTAAACCTCCCCCCCCCCGCTCGAAACGGGAGTAAAACAGACGTTGAACGGGACTAAAACAGGAGTTCTCTTTTTTTATTATTTTATAAAACGAGACTAAAACAGCTTTTCAACTGTGTCTCGTTTTGGAGCTTAAAGTCGCGTTTGTGGCCGCTAAAGGGACTAAAACAGGACTAGCGAACGGGACTAAAACGAGACTATTAGCAAAGAGAGTAAAACAGGACTTACGATTTCTGTACGGGCCGCCATTCAAGTATCGCTAAATTGGTAGTCAAAATTCTATGACAAGTAGCGTGTTTACATGTATATAACAGTCTTGGTTCGAATTGTAAATTTGGAGACTGGGGCAAAATTTTTAAGTGGATTGTCCCGCGGGGGCATGGCGGCGGTGCGGGGTCGCGAGCGGCTGGCCTGGCGGTGCAGAGGCGAAAAGAGGGCAATAAACACAGCCGTAAGGCCTTATGCATCGGGCCGCACCGGGGAGTGTGTGTGTGTGTGTGGGGAGCAGTCTTGCCAGATAAGTAGGCAAAAATTCCCCCCAATACACCTGCGTGAGGCACACGGGTATCTCCGCTTGCCTACTAGACAAACTCCTAGGACATGAGACTTCTTGTTGCCTAGTAGGCAGTTAAAATAAATGCGCGCCCCGCGCGCCTGAAAGTGAAACTGAACTGCACTCTTGAAACTTGATACTTGAACTTCGTACCCCCGTACCTCACCTACATATGAATAAATGCGCGCTCCGCGCGCCATGAATCTGAATCTGAAATCTGAATATTCCCCTAGCTGTTAAGACTCGGCAAAGTGGACGGCGCTCAATTTAAACTGCTCCCACATCTCGTGTATAATTACTACTTCTGTAAACCACCCAATTAAAATTAATAAATGCGCGCCCCGCGCGCTTTGAATCTTGAAATCCTGATTCTTGAATCACGCTCTTATATATACTAGCTGGGGCTGGGGCTGGGCGCTGGAATATTAGATGGGCTGGGCTTGGGCTGGGCTGGGGCTAGGCTGCTTCTATTTTAACTGAATCAGACTGGCTAACATTTTTACTGGCTGACATTTTTACTGGCAAATCAAACTTTACTGGCAAATCAAAACATCAAACGTAAAAGTCAGTCGAAACGACTGTCTAAAAAACGGGGAGAAAGAATTGTGCTACACACGACACGCTGGCTTATATTTTGCTGTAAAGCTTTGAAATACATTAATTTCGACGTTTCATTTCTTAGATTTCGAGCGGAGCGAAAGAGCGAAACTAGCGGACGCAGCCCGGCCGGTGCGCCGTCCTTGTCCCTCCAGTGGGAGCAAGCGAGAAAGAGAACGTGGGTCTCCGGAGCCAGCCGGCGTGGTGGTGGGGGTACCAGGAGCCGGGCGGCGGGCGGCGGCGGGCGGCGCCCGGCGCCCGGCGGCGCGGTACGCGACTGGCAGTCGAACAGCGTTCATAAGGGCCAGTTTTTCGCTCCCGTGCACATTTCGCCATCCTTTCCGTTCGTCTGAGTTGCCTCACTAGACGGAAAATGGAGGTAAGTAATTCTCACATTTTTTAAGAGCGTGATGTAACATTCGTTTCAACGAGTTGGCTAGACTGTGTGGGGTAAACTTTACAGTCACACTCAAAAGACTGTGACAGTAACATCAAAGAGAATGCGACATTTTTCTCATGGGAAAGAAAGTGACGTCACTCTACTTAAATAACAGTGTTCTTGAGCCTGCCCCGCGTAAACGTTAGTTGCTTTTTGAGCGGTCTTTGTACAAAGCACGAAACAATCGATTTGTAGTCGAAAAACCGAAATTTTGTCGGGAACGACACGTTTATACTGTCCGGTGGGGGCTCATTGGAAAGCTCATTAAATTTTACGTAGGATAGCGTTAGGCCCAAAATGCTGACGACGCCCAGAAGCGGCGTGCCGGGGCCGAACGCAGGAAAATGCCGGTGCCGGGCAGGCGGCAATAGCCCGATGATGTGGAAAAACTGTAGCCCCTTTAAAGTAGGCAACCCGATGCGTCGCCTCAAAATGCTTGTGCAGGGCTCACAGGTCTCAAAAGGAACATATTTGCAAAGTTTGGCCAAAATCTGAGACTTTGCGATTTTGTAGGGGGGTCCGTTTTCGGTGGAATCACCGAAGCCGGGAGTGACTGGAATTCTTTTTTATGAATTTTGTTTTTTCTTATGTTTAGCGCCGTCACGAAAGGTCCTCATCGCGAGTAAAAATGCTGAGAGAAATCGAAATGGAAACAGATGGACTAATAGAGGCATGCTTCGGGCTTAATCCACAGCCGAGCAAAGAGACGGTAAGTATACCAGAAAACGCGTAGATTTGCCCTGAGCCCTCCCGGGCTTGAGCCCCGCGGACTGGGCCTGGACATGAGGCCTGACTTGAGCCCCAGGGTCTGGGCTCATGTCCCAGCCCTAACGTCAATATTGAGGCTTTTTTTGGGGTTCATGTCCGGTCTCAAATCATCGGGACTCAAACCCCGCAGGGCTCATGTTTAACGCTTTTTATCCTTACCACAGCGCCACGTAGCGGCATCCAGTAGTGTCCGAGAGACGGGCCACAAACAGCCGACTATCAAGAGGCATAGGTCCTCCACAAGGCAGGCAATGTTGAAGGCGTTGACGGATGAAACAGACGACTTAATCGTGGGTGCCATCGGACAGGAATCTCATCATAATCCAGTCGCTGTGAGTACATTGATCAAGCTACATCTAGAATTGGCCATCTCCACCCCACAGGCTCTCTCTCTCTCTCTCTCTCTCTCTCTCTCTCTCTCTCTCTCTCTCCCTTTCTCGCTCTGTCTCTCCCTCTCTCTCCTCTCTCTCTCCCTCTCGCCTGCACTGGACGGCGCGCTGGACCGGCCGCCCGTCCGCTCGACCAGTAGAGGGAACGCTTGCGTGTGTGTGAGGGAAATGGGGGGGGGGGGGGAGAGGCCTCGCCACCCGATAGCCTTCGAGTGCTGCGCCGCACCCGAGAGGTGCTTAGAGCAGGTTTATTTAAGAAAAGCAGGACCTTACAATGACCCTCTTGGATTTCGCTCATATTTTGGTGGTTGGTAGTCCACCTAGGTGGGAGCTTAAAGCCAAAATATTAGACCCTCAAAAAATTTACTCTGGGAGATATTGGAACTTTAAGTTTTTTTGGTCAAATTTGCAGTCAATTTGGGTATTTTGAATAAACTTGCGACTAAGTGACCGAATGGGTCGCCACTTCAGTCCTAGACTCAAAATTGAACGAGGAACACGGGGGACGACTCGGATTTGACCTACGACAACGTTTTGATGGAGAATTTTCACTTTTTCTAGAAAAATTACCAAAAAAGTCCCAAATCTTGGGATTTTTCAGTTTTCATCCTGTGATCTGCACGTCATGTTACTTTTCCGACGTAAAAAAGTCCGCTGAATCCAAAAATAAAAATCCCAGATTTTTGCGACCAGCCGTTTCGGAGATATGCCACCTCAAAGTTAGCCAATTTGTTTTTCGGTGTAAAAATACTGAGATTTTGCCCTCCTGCTCATTCCCAAGAACGATCCCAGCAACTCCGGTCTTGTGCACGGGTCAGTGGCCTCTAGCGCCTGCTAGGTAGGCCAAAGAGCCGTGCCGCACTACATACGTGTTGGGCTGTTGGCCTACCCTGCCCCTGCCACGCTGCCAACAGCTTCCCTCTCGCCCTCCCTCCCTCCCCCCCCCTCCCCTCCTCGTCTCGCCGGTGTCGCCGGTGTCGCCGTCGCCTCGCCTCGCCTCGCCTCGCCTCGCTCGCTCTCCCTCACCCTGATCCACCTTAGCCCACAGATCCTACAGTCAAAACAATTGTTGAGTACGGTGTTGACGGTGGGTATTTCGAAAGGTAAAAGGAGTGCCTATGCCACACATCCTGTGTTCCACAAACTTAACTGAAAGTAATGAAAAAAATTATTTTTCTCCAACTGAAATTAGCAGATTAGTTTCTCTGAAAATAATTAAGAAATAGATAATAATCTAGTTTCTCACTGAATGAAAAAGCGTGTCTTGACTCTTATTTACTCCTTTCACAGAACTGAAACAAGGCCTACTAGGAAGCGATGGTTGTAGGGAGTGGGGAGTGGGGAGTGGGGGTGGCGGGTGGATCAGGGTGAGAGCGAGCGAGGCGAGGCGAGGCGAGGCGACGGCGACACCGGCGAGACGAGGAGGGGAGGGGGGGGGGTAGGGAGGGCGAGAGGGAAGCTGTTGGCAGCGTGGCAGGGGCAGGGTAGGGCTGCGAGATTTTCCAATATATTGGAAAAAAATTCAATATTTTTAAAATTGGAATTTCCAATATTGACATTGAAATTTCCAATTCCAATATTTTGTATTGGAATATTGGAACCAATATCCAATATTGAATATTGGAGTTCAATATTCAGTATTGCGTATTGGAGTCCAATATTCAATATTGCGTATTGGAGTCCATTATTCAATTATTGCGCATTGGAGTCCGATATTCAATATAAGTCAAAATTTTACATTGAGTATTGAAGATATAATTCAATATTGATAACTGAAACCAATAACCTAGCATTGAATACATATTACTACACATCGATAAAAATCTGTATTCGGTTTTTAATATACAGCATAAATCGTGTATCGCAAAAGAGCGAAAGTATACTCTGCCGGGAAGAGGTTTTGGATGGGGCCTAGGTAGGCTAGGCGGGCGGGCGAGCAGCAGCGCAGGCAGACGCAGGCCCGGTCCCGGTGCCCAACATATTGGTGGACCAATATCAATATTGGAATATTGGTTCACCAATATATTGAAAGACCAATATTCCAATATTCATATTGGTCCACCAATATATTGGGCAACCAATACTCCAATACAAAATATTGATATTGGTCGGATTTCCAATATTTTTTTTTAATTGGATATTGATATTGGAATCGTCCATACCGCCCAGCCCTAGGGCAGGGTAGGCCAACAGCCCAACACGTATGTAGTGCGGCACGGCTCTTTGGCCTACCTAGCAGGCGCTAGAGGCCACCGACCCGTGCACAAGACCGGAGTTGCTGGGATCGTTCTTGGGAATGAGCAGGAGGGCAAAATCTCAGTATTTTTACACCGAAAAACAAATTGGCTAACTTTGAGGTGGCATATCTCCGAAACGGCTGGTCGCAAAAATCTGGGATTTTTATTTTTGGATTCAGCGGACTTTTTTACGTCGGAAAAGTAACATGACGTGCAGATCACAGGATGAAAACTGAAAAATCCCAAGATTTGGGACTTTTTTGGTAATTTTTCTAGAAAAAGTGAAAATTCTCCATCAAAACGTTGTCGTAGGTCAAATCCGAGTCGTCCCCCGTGTTCCTCGTTCAATTTTGAGTCTAGGACTGAAGTGGCGACCCATTCGGTCACTTAGTCGCAAGTTTATTCAAAATACCCAAATTGACTGCAAATTTGACCAAAAAAACTTAAAGTTCCAATATCTCCCAGAGTAAATTTTTTGGGGGTCTAATATTTTGGCTTTAAGCTCCCACCTAGGTGGACTACCAACCACCAAAATATGAGCGAAATCCAAGAGGGTCATTGTAAGGTCCTGCTTTTCTTAAATAAACCTGCTCTTACTACTTGGCGATGAGTGTACACTGATTGGAGATCTCGTTCATGATTGGAGTCAAAATTTCCGCCACAATATACAAAAACGTTAAATTTCCTCAAAATTTCTAACAACATTCCAAGAATTTTTTCAATTTTACGCAGAAATTGGGATTTAGGGCTTCAAACTAAGTGCGCGCGCGCGCGCGCGCGCGCGCGCGTGTGTGTGTGTGTGTGTGTGTGTGTGTGTGTGTGTGTGTGTGTGTGTGTGTGTGTGTGTGGAGCTTGAGCAGGGCGCAGTGTTGTTATTGTGGGTCAGGGTGGCGACAGCCGGCGGGACCAAATCGGAGTCGCTACGATCTCTTGTCAGCGCAGTGTGCTCTTTAGTAGATGATACGTAGTATCAGCAGCTTGTACTGAAGTAAAGTTAGCGTAAAGCGTGGTCAGTAAAATGCGTGATCAGCGCCAAACGTAGTCTGTAAGGCTTCGAGATCTAAAGTATTTGTCGGGATCGAGGGCTGCTGAGCGTGCTCGCCTGCTCGCTCGCTCGCTTCGCGAGTCATAAAAGAGTATGGCAGTTTTTTTTTAAATGGACTAAAAATCGTAGCGACATTTCTATGCTCCCCGGCTCCCGCCGCCGAGTCTGCCGAGGCCCTCACGACACTGTGACCTAGGCCGTCGCTGCACCCACACACACGTGCGCGCACAACGCCCGCTGCGCCCAACACCCGCCACGCGCTATACGCCCCGCGTCCAACGCCCCGCCCGGCAAACGCCGCGCACTGTCCCATGCCATTAACAAACGGTGTCGCCGTAATCTGCGCTCCGTGCGGTTTCTACATTACCTTTGGAGCTCATTGATAGCCCTCCCGCTAGGTTGTTACTCCTACATTGCCTCATAATGTCCGGCAGGCGATATTAATATAATTTTCTTTTATTTCTAGCCGCAGCACTCTCAAGATATTCCCGACGGAGAGGATAGTCTATCGAGCCAAGAAGCTGGCTCCAGTGGATCGCCATCACACCCAGAAACGAGTGCTGCAAAAGGAGACAATATGTGGAAGGTTGGTAAACACATATTTCAGACCATTTCAGTGCAATATTTACATAAGCTTCCTAATCTTGCATTTCCTTACACAGAGTCATTCCACCAAGTACAAGAAAGCGCGGCTGGAACGTCAAATGGAAATCGAGATCGATAAGACTAATGGAAAGTTTGGAACAGGGGAGGAGGCATTGCACCTTGAGAGGCGTGGCAGACCAGAGGGGACTAAAGTAGCCAATTGCGACGAAACGTATAAGTTGGTGACAGACTTAAGGAAGTGCTTCGGTGACCATGGGATTACGCAGAGTGCACAAAACGATATTTTGGCACTATTTCGTGCACGTGGCTTCCCCGATCTGCCTCAAAGTAGGGTCATTATGAATACGACAAGGGGTGTATCTCATTTAATTCAGAGTTGCTCCAATGGCCATATGTATTACTTTGGAATAGCGCAGGGCGTTCGCCGCACTGTAACATCTGAGTATCTAGCAAAATGCACCAAGATAAATCTCGACTTTTTTACTGACGGCCTGTCTCCGTATAAAAGTGTTAAGAGTAAAGTCTGGCCGATTTTATGCAGACTTAGTGCAACAAGTTTCAGCTATGAGAGTGTTCCATTCCTAGTGTCAGTGTTCGGTGGGAAAACAGACCCCATACCACAAGAGTTTTTAAAGGATTTTGTCTGTGAGGCAAAGGATCTAGAAACGAACGGCATGAAAATCAATGGCATTAGGTACGAGGTGTATATCAAGAAATTCATTGCTGACCAGCCGGCCAGAGCAAAGCTGAAGTGTGTTAATGGCGAGGGTCCTAGTTCCCTTGTTCAGTGTGAGAGGTGCACCATCATAGGAAAGCATTCTGACAGGATTACTCATTTTTCAGGGACCGAAGTTCGAGTATCCCAGCCGACCCTTAGAACTGACAAAACATTCAGACAAAGACTGCAGCCCGCTTACCATAAAATTAATGACTCTCCACTCTTGGCCCTAAACATTGACATGGTGTTCAGTTTCCCTTTGGACCCAATGCATATTCTCTACATTGGCGTTGTAAAGCGATATTGGGATTATTTAGTAGAAGTAAAGGCAGCTATCTATCACATAACAAAAAAAAAACAACAACAGAGATATCTCAATTTATGTCCAAGGAGCTGAAGCATCAACTTCCCACTGACTTTTCTAGAAGTGTAAGGGGGCTTGACTGTTATAAATTATTTAAGGCAACTGAATGGCGCCGCTTTCTTCTGTACGATGGTATTTTGGTCTTTAAAAAGTTCATGCCACGTGGCTGCTACAAAAACTTTTTGCTGCTTTCATGTGCTGTACGTATATTATCTACCCCAGAGTGTTTGAATGATAGACGACTCATGTTAGATGCCCAACGCTTATTGGAGATTTTTGTTCTTGATTGCGAGAAAAAGTTTGGTAAAAATTTTCTCAGTATTAAAATGCACTGTTTAACTCACATTGTAAAAGATGTTGAAAATCATGGTCCATTGGATAGTTTTTCAGCCTTTCCATTTGAGTCTTATCTTAGTCGCATAAATAAGTGTATGCGTGCTCATGGACGCTGTGTCGAGCAGATAGTTGCTAGGGTAAGAGAGGGTTTCTTATTACAGCCTGTTCCAGTAGTACTTCGCAGTCTTTCGAGACCGCAGCCTGCACTTTCATGCGAGGTTACCACTAGTGCATCTCAGAATAAACGAGAATACCTTAAAGCAGTGTTGCCGTCTATGGTGATTTGTGCTGCCAGGTTTCGTGACTCCATTTTCAAAACATTTAATGGTGATGTTTTGCGAGTCACTAGTATACAGTATGATTCCGATCTCGACGAAGTCTTCGTTGTGGGGTTTAAGTTTTTGCACTCCGGGGATTTCTTTCACACTCCACTCAGATCTAGAGTCGTAGGCGTGGAGAAAGTCTCGATGGTGGACTCATCAGAGACCCAGTGTCGAATTCAAGATATCAAGTGCAAATGCGTACTCATGACGTATAAAAGCAGACCAAAAGAGTGGTTGTGCATTACGATGGTGCACGACAACGGAGTGTTACAAAATGCGGGGTAGGGATTGGATAACGCTGTCTCAATGCCCGGCTATCTCATAAGTATTATTGGGAGTGAGAAACCCGTTGTACAGTCAATAATATTGTCAGCAAAACAAATATGTTTGTGGTTATTATAATTTCTTTTTAATTCATAGACCGTCAGTTATGCGAAATATTTATAAATAGTTTCTTGTAATAAAGTTGTTAAGTTATTTTACTTTAATCCAAAACACCTGGCCCTTTTAAGACACTCCCTTGTGGCTGGCTTTACCCGTAGGTAAAAATACCCGTTAAAATACCCGTTAAATGCCAGCCCAGCCCAGCCATAATTTTACTAGGGATAGCCCGCTCACCTCCACCCATCACTGACACTGCGATCTTACGCCGCCCGCGGTCTGACGCACCCGCTATCTGGAGGACAAGGGCTCGCTGCCATGCAGTCGTAAACTAGACCGTAAAAGGTAAGCACCCCCGCCACTTGAGGAGGCGCCCCCTCGCTCCAGCCGCGGACGGCCACTCGAGCCGCCAGCCACACAAGCCCCGTTTTGATTTTAATTTGCCAGTAAAAATATAAGCCAGTCTGATTCAGAAAAAATAGAGATTTCAACTACCACTTTAGCAAAACTTGAACGGCGGATGAATTACAACCTGTTCAAAACTTATTTTGTAGACATCCCCTGATGATTTAGTTTGGGTGGTGGGGCAGGGGTGGCACCTGGTGCGCAAGCCGGGTGGGACCCGAGAGGGACCCGGGTGGGATCCGATTTGACCACTCGCGCGCGCGCACGGCAGACTCGGCGCGGCGAGGGGCCCGGCTCTGGGGCCAAAGTGAACGCATGGCACGGGCACTGTGGGACACAGTGCCATCCAGCACAGGACCGCGCCTACGGACTGGCGGCGGCGGCGGCGGCGGCGGCGCCGAGCAGGAAAGGAAATACACTCGTTTTCAATCAATGCGGTATTTTCCGCATTAAAAGAACAGGAGGAATATCGTCTGCTCCCGGGCCATCACAAAGCCTCGACCAATCAGAAAGGGCTTCTCACGTGGCCCGGCCCAGAGAGCCCCTCACTGATTGGTCGAGGCCTTGTGATGGTCCGGGAGCAGACGATATTCCTCCTGTTCTTCTAATTCGGAAAATACCTCATTGGAAAGTCCCACTAACCGCGTCAAACACAGACGTGAAAATTCGACCACCTAGGAATTTTAGTTGAGTGCTGATACCCACGCGCTGGCGCTTGTGAGAGGCCCCCCCAGCACTGTAATTCTTAATGCAATAAAAACTACGCTTGGAGTGCAATAAATATTTATTGCTCCTGTGCGAGCGATAAAAAAAATATTGCATTTTATTAGTATTTTATATTACTCTCAAGTGTGATAATTTTCATAGCATTTGAAGCGTTAAATGAATTATCGCACGTTAGCCGCATTAAACGCAAATTATCGCTTATTTTGAGCAATCATGATTGCATAAAAATGCATTAACTAATGCACTTTTCGAGTAATAACTTTCTTATTGCTCTCCCTGGAGCGATATTATGTGTGTATCGCTTTGAGGAATTATCGCAACAAATTGTATGATATTTATCGCTTTTCAGATAACAGTGGGGGTGGGCACCATCCGCACATCAGGCAGTCGTTTAGACTGACTTTTATTGGCTGAGCTAAATTTAAATTCAAATTTAAATTTAAATGCTCAGCCCTGTCAGCATGCGCCAAGGGGCGGCCTGCAGGTTGATTCCATTCCGGTTGCGACGTAGCGCTCGCGCTCCGTTGCAACGATTTAGACGGGGCTTCGTTTCGTTGTTTCTGCCGTCTCCGAGGATTGGGGATATGGTGGGGGTAATGCTCTTGTCTCTCTCGCACCACCTGCCGTCCAATGGATAAAGAGACAGAGATGGCTGGTCTGAGACGGCAGGAACAACGAAACGAAGCCCCGTCTAAACCGTTGCAACCGAGCGCGGGCACTACGTCGCAACCGGAATGGAATCAACCTGCGGGGCGAGCCGTGATATGAGATGTGAGATGTGAAACGTGAGATGTGGAAACATCAGTGTTGCCATCGGAACTTGGTTTGAGCAAACAACTTAGTGATAATCGACTAATCGAGATCTGTATTATTAACTGTTAACATTAGCGCGCCGCAGGCCAAGGTAGACGCACTTTTAGCTCAGCTTTTCACGGTTTTAACGTGCGTCTACCTTGTGTACGATGTTTGGATTTGCAAGTAGAAATATTTTGCAGTCTGATCGAGTTAAAATAGAACCAGTCCAGCCCCAGCCCGCTAGTATGCCAGCGCTCAGCACCACGGTGGGGCCGCGGGGTTTTCACTCGGGATTTTCGTGTACACATACACAGTTTTTAGACAGTCCCTTGGGCTCTGGCATTACCCGAATGTGGAGATACCCGATCAATTCTAAATATACCCGTTCAATTGTTAAGATACCCGTTCAATTGTTAGGCTTCGCGTGCGTAGCAAGACCGCGGAAGCCTATAGACGTAATGTCTCTGCCATCGTGTTGCGTACCTGCTGTACCTCAGAACCCACCCGCACGGAGAAAAGGAGACCCTCTTTCACTCTCTCTCTCTCACTCACTCACTCTCTCTCTCTCTCTCTCTCTCTTGTTTACTATGAGTTGTACTAATGGTACTCTCGTTGGACTTTTTAGTCCTTTTGTACCTTCGAATTCAATAAATCAAATCAAATCAAATCTATCTCTCTCTCTCTCTCTCTCTCTCTCTCTCTCTCTCTCTCTCTCTCTCTCTCTCTCTCTCTCACTCTCTCACTCACACACACACACACACACACACACACACACACACACACACACACACACAGATGCTCGCGTAGGGTCGGAGGCGGGCCAGGGGCCAGGGGCTCCTCCCGGGGTGCGCATATGTTATTGACAATGCACAAAAGGCGGAACGAATAGAGTGTCTTGCCGTTAAGTGTCCAAATTTGAGTCCAACGTGGATCAGATTCGAGATCGCCGACCGTACAAACCACAGAATACGTGTGAGAGAGCTTAAAATGACGGAAGGGACTAAGGAACAAGATGTATACAAAAGATCGTTCAAAAACTTTTCCACCGTTACACTGTTAACAATTTTTGAAATCCAGGCGGGTTTCAAAATTAGGCAGAGCTGCCGCGCGGCCGAAATTCGGGGGTGAAAGGTAAAAGTTGTCCGATCGCGGTAAAATTTATTTCGCTCAATATACTGACACGGTCACACACCTTGGGAATTTATTTTACCGGTCCGAGACTTTTTATATACGAGTTGTGGCCAAAAAAAAACCGTTTTTGCGACATGCGACCGTTCAAAATGGCAAAAATTGTGTTCAATGTGATAGCATCAAAATTTCAACCACTTACTACATTTTTTGCGAGGGTTCCCCCTATGCCACACAATCATCCCTTTCCAATTGTCTCCCAAACTAATCAGGCTGTAAGAAAGGAAAGTATACTAGAAACTTCCCTGCTTCTTCCTCTATCCGCCACTATACCTAGCTTTACGCTCCCTTCAACTGTCGCCACGCTACAGCCGGGCCACTGCGCTCGCCGGGCGGCTAGGCGCGGGCATCTGTCTCTCTCGCACTCACTGGCGCAGCATGGGAGCCGGGCCGCGCGGAGCTCTGCGCGTCCGAATATTTAACGCTGCTTCGACGGATAGAGGAGGGTTTGGTGCAGTTTTTGGTGCAGTTTTCTTCTCGACTACTGCACGCCTGTCCCACACAGGACCATTTTTTTTAAATAAAAAACCGCAACCATGTTTCGCTCTAAAAATTTCTGGGGGAAAAATTTAGAGCTTGCGTGTTTGGATTTATTCGAAGACGAACACGTCTACGACGAAGAGTTCGCCTTCGTTTATAACGTACAGGCACCGTAAAAAAAACCATGTCGTAAATTAACAGGTAATATCTGTGAATTTTGTTAAACGACCTGACTGTGAATTTACTTTTTATTCGTGTTCATTTACAAAAAAAAAAAAACTCTGTAACTTTACAAAAATATCCCGTAACTTTACAAAAGAATTCCGTAAGTTTACAAATTTTATCTGTTGTTTCGCGGTTTTTCTTGTTAATTCACAAAATGTTTAATCAAACTACAGGAAAAATCTGTTCACCGATTTAACAGCAAAACCTGTAATTTTTCTTTTTCGTTTTTTTACAACAATTTTTTACAGTGGGGGGTGAAACTTTTTTGGGGCTGGCTTTACCCGAATGTAGAGATACCCGTTCAATTGTAAAGATACCCGTTCAACTGTCAAGATACCCGTTGAAGGTTTCAAAACTGGTACTGGATTTTCTCTCTACCGGCCGGCAGGCCAGTTTTTTTTTTCACGCCGCGGATTCCGGTGGAAGGGAGCGGTCCGTCGCATCAGTGCAGCAGCGACAGCAGCAGGCTGAAATTCTGCGTAGCGGGGTGCCGGGGCGCGCGGTGCGCGGGGGAGGGGGCGTCCTAACGGGTATTTTAACGGGTACCTTTACCTACGGGTACAGCTAGCCACAAACGCCTCACGCCAAACGTTGGAAGTTCAAAGCAAAAAGTAAAAGTCATCTGGTTTCGAGTTAGCGTTAATGTTTTTTCTCTCTTTGTAGCGGCCGTTTTACTGGTGGTCGCATACCAACAATGTCGCCATTCAGCCCGGCCTGCTGCCCATACCTCCCGCCGTAAACACGGTGTGACCTGCGTGGCTGCCGGCACTGACTCAACGCCCTATCGGAGCGCGACGGCGGGGCAACCGCGCGGCGCGGAAAACGCGCTACACGCCGATTCCTCTCTCATCGTAACTTTAAGAGACTGGTGCAAGTGAGAATTCCCGTTCCGTACACCAGGAGCTGAAGGGATAATTAGGTGTCGAAGACTTTGATGTGGCAGAAATAACAAAAACGGTGGACCTCCGCGAAGGGCTTTCCCTCCTGTCCTCTATTACACCATCATATATACCAGGTCTCGAAAGACCTATGGTTTTCGCGTTGACTCACGTGAGCCACGGTCCAAAGGATAACGACTGCAGAATGGACGGAGCCTTATCCTCTTTGCTCCCGTCCCGTGGTGAGTCAGGGGCAGAGCGGGCAGAGTGGAGACACGCCGTGAGCTCGTTTACCCCCTCGTCGGCCCTCCCTGGCTGGTGTCGCATGCGAGCCGGCAACACCGTGCCAGGAGCAGGGGCGCGAGCATTTGTGGGAGGCCGGGCGCCGTCCTGATACGACTACCAGGAAGTCAGGCGGGTACGTCTGGTACAGCGGAAGGGCTGACGCCGCGAGTGGGATAAGGGGCCTCTTCTGGGTCACAGCATAACTCCACGCACGCAGTCCCTCATTAGAGCCTCGCCTCTAGTCCATGAACTGTCATTCAAAACATAGGCTCATGACAACTCTGAGGTCATGATAAGGTGGTGGCCCTCGCTGCGCACCGATACCGCTTTGAGGCACTGTTGGTACCAGTGACGACCAGCAGGAGGGTCTCTGGCTGCCTTTGGCTGGGGCTGGTGGCTCTGCGTTGAGTTGGTGTAAATGCCCCAGTAACGCTGAAAAGCGGATGCGCAAGGCTGAAAAGCTGAGACGCAGAAACGCGAAAGCTCGTTTAAAAAAAAAACGTTAACGCTAACGTGGAAGCAGATGACTTAAACTTTTCGCTTTGAACTAGCGTTTTGCGCGGGGCGTAGAGCGCAGGGCGTAGAGCGCAGGGCGTAGAGCGCAGGGCGTAGAGCGCAGGGCGTAGAGCGCGGGGCGTAGAGCGCTGGGCGTAGAGCGCTGGGCGTAGAGCGCGGGGCGTAGAGCGCGGGGCGTAGAGCGCGGGGCGTAGAGCGCGGGGCGTTCGGCGCGGGGCGTTCGGCGCGGGGCGTTCGGCGCGGGGCGTTCGGCGCGGGGCGTTCGGCGCGGGGCGTTCGGCGCGGGGCGTTCGGCGCGGGGCGTTGAGCGCGGGGCGTTGAGCGCGGGGCGTTGAGCGCGGGGCGTTGAGCGCGGGGCGTTGAGCGCGGGGCGTTGAGCGCGGGGCGTTGAGCGCGGGGCGTTGAGCGCGGGGCGTTGAGCGCGGGGCGTTGGGCGCGGGGCGTTGGGCGCGGGGCGTTGAGCGCGGGGCGTTGAGCGCGGGGCGTTGTTCGCGGGGCGTTGGGCGCGGGGCGCGGGGCGTTCGGCGCGGGGCGTCGAGCGCGGGGCGCGGCGTGGCGTGGCGCGGCGTGGCTCGGTGTGACGCGACGAGGTGGACCAGGCGAGGCCGAGGCGCGCGAGGGGGCCCTAGCTTTATGGGTCGTAAACCAGCTATTGGAGCAGAGGGCTATAGGGCCACTAGGGCTGCGCATGCTGCGGCTGCAGACGGCAGCCGAGTACTGTAGCGTCCATTGTTTAAATCTACGAATTGCCGGTAGCCTGAATATGGACAACGCTAGTCGGAACGGGGCACGGGGCGCGGACCACGGACCACGGAGAGGGCACGCTAAAGCCCGCTGCAGCCGCGCTCCTATATATACCTTTAGGAAACAACTTTAACTTTTCAACGCTTATCGCTGGACAACTTTAACTTTAACAACTGTAACTGAAGACGTTTTACTTTTGACGCTGATCATGCTAACTTTACAACGCTTTACGCTAACCACGCTAACTTTACTTCAGTACAAGCTGCTGATACTACGTATCATCTGCTAAAAAAATCATAATGATGATAACATCAAGTCTTGTAAACTTTATGCCATTTTCTTAAAGTTTGAATAATTTTTAGGCAGTCGTTTCGACTGACTTTTTCGTTCGATGTTTTGATTTGTCAGTAAAGATTTGATTTGCCAGTGAAGATTTGATTTGACAGTAAAGATTTTTATTTTTCAAAAATGGTACCAGATTTTATGAATCTGCTTTATCTCGTGATCATTTGATGACGATTATGTATGGGTGTTAGAAACGTATTTAGGTGCGAAAAAAATGAAAATACGCCGTCTCGTAGCGTCTCTCGAGCAATTACGTCGCCCTCAACTCGTATTTAAACACATTTCCGTGCTGATTTCGTGATTTTTTTTATTATTACTGCATCAGATTCCTCGAAGATTTTACTTTCAGGAACCCTCTGTCACATACTTTGAATTGGTTCAAAGCTTGCGTTAGATTAAATAGAAAAGGTACCTGCAGCGCGGCGCCGCCCGCGGCCCGCTCCGGCGGCCCGGCCGCTACGAGCACGGCTCGCCCCCTTTAGTTGCGACCGGCTAGCCCACCTAGGGCTGTGCGGTGATTGGATTTCTTAAACCACTTAAACGGTGACGGTGTATCGAATCACCGCTGAAATCTACGGTGATCGGTGATCAACACTCGACCGGTGATTTTTGAATCACCGGTCCCTGATGGAACTCTCTGGACAAGACCTGGATGCGAGTCAGTCCCGAAACCGTCCAATTCGTCTCAAAATGGATGGATCGGGGAGACTCGTAATCGGTCCAACGTCTGTCCGTTGGGCATCCACGAGGTCCCAAATGCAGTCCCGTATCTATCCAAAATGTCCACAGGCCATCCTCAGATCTCCTCATATCCTCTCCTGCGTTTGTCATTAGGATCCATGGCACGTCCAGCAAAAGCACTGCTAATGGTGTCCAGGGGTACTCCTATGGCATCCGGAGTGCATCCAGATTATCCAAAATACATCCTTAGTATCCAAACACCATCCACTATCCCTGATGGGTTCTGAGGACGGGTCCAGGACAGATCCGAGCGTCCGGATCTCGTCCGATTTGTTTTACATCGGACCAATTTCGGACAGACTGTAACTCGTCTTATATGCGTCCTGTGCGTCCGAGATCCGTCTCCAGTGTGTCCTTCACCGGTCCTCATTCGTCAGTAAACCGTCCGCTGTACGTCCTTCGTGCGTCCCGCGAGTCCTTAACGCGTCCTAATGGCATCCTAAACGTCCTGCAGTCGTCCTCAGCCAGTCCGCTGCCCGTCCCCAGTGAAGCGTGCCAGTCCGGGAGCCGTCCTGCTCGTCCTGCGCCTAGCGAGTACTGTTGCTCGTCCACCATGCGTCCTGCACGTCCCACGGCTGTCCTGCAGCCGTCCGATGCTGGTCCAGTGTGTCCTACACCTGTCCGGAATGGCACTGGTCCGTCCGCGATTCGTCCTGCACGTCCCACGGCTGTCCTACAGCCGTCCGATGCTGGTCCAGTGTGTCCTACACCTGTCCGGAATGGCACTGGTCCGTCCGCGATTCGTCCTGCACGTCCCACGGCTGTCCTACAGCCGTCCGATGCTGGTCCAGTGTGTCCTACACCTGTCCGGAATGGCACTGGTCCGTCCGCGATGCGTCCTGCACGTCCCACGGCTGTCCTACAGCCGTCCGATGCTGGTCCGGTGTGTCCTACACCTGTCCGGAATAACACTGGTCCGTCCGCGATGCGTCCGGCTCGTCCTCCTGGGGTCCTACAGCCGTCCGATGTTGGTCCAACGTGTCCTACACCGGTCCGGGATGCCGCAGATCTGTCCGCGATGCGTCCCGCTCGTCCTCCTGGGGTCCTACAGCCGTCCGATGTTGGTCCAACGTGTCCTACACCGGTCCGGGATGCCGCTGATCTGTCCGCGATGCGGACGGGCCAGGATCCATCCAGAAGTGCCCGGGACGGGCCAGGTTACCTCTGGAGGCATTCTGGACCGGAAAGGATCTGTCCGGACATGTCCTGAACGGGCCAGGATACGTCCGGACGCGTCCTGGACTGGTCAGGATAAGACTGCACGGGTCCTGGACGGGTCCTGGACGGGTCCTGGACGGGCCCGGATACGCCCGGACGCGTTCTGGACGGGCCAGGATCCATCCAGAAGTGCCCGGGACGGGCCAGGTTACCACTGGACGCATTCTGGACCAGAAAGGATCCGTCCGGACATGCCCCGGACGGGCCAGGATACGTCCGGACGCGTCCTGGACTGGTCAGGATACGACTGGACGGGTCCTGGATGGGCCCGGATACGCCCGGACGCGTTCTGGACGGGCCAGGATCCATCCAGAAGTGCCCGGGACGGGCAAGGTTACCTCTGGACGCATTCTGGACTGGAAAGGATCCGTCCGGACATGTCCCGGACGGACCAGGATACGTCCGGACGGGTCCTGGACGGGCCCGCAAACGCCCGGACGCGTTCTGGGACTGGTCGGAATTCGTCCGGACGAGACCTGGACGGGCGTGGATACGTCTGGACGCGCTGGACAGACTTTGGACGTGTTCTGGAGACGCTGGACGAAGCCAGGACGTGTCTAGGACACGCTGGACGCATTGAGACTGAGGACGAGTTCAGAATGCTTTTGGGAACATCAGGGGCACTTGCGACGTAACTGTACCACTATGAACGCAGGACACAGGGGACGGGATGGGGACAGGGTGCCGGATGGGTGCGACGTGGTAGGGTCGTCGCCGAGGTCATTTCGACATTTCGATGGGCGTCATCGGCTTCCTCTGAGGCCGCCGATGACGCCCCCCTCCTCCCCCGAGACACCCAAGGCACGGAGCGACGCAAAGACACGTCCGCACTCCGTGGCGTTTGACGCCGTACTGACGGTACCGCACCGACACATTGCTATTCCAGCATCTGCGTTCCCAACATTGCAATAGGAAAAATACACATTCACATTAGTATTCACTTTCTGTGTTCGTGGGTTGGCAATAACTCTTTATAAGTCCGTCTACCGTATCCTGAACACGTCCTATGTCTGTCCAGCGTGTCCTAAACACGTCCTTACTCCGCCTTCGTGTCCAGAACACGTCCTAGCTCAGTCCAATGTGTCCTGGACACGTCCTAACTCCGTCCAATGTGTCCAAAACACGTCCTAGCTCGGTACAATGTGTCCTGGACACGTCCTAACTCCGTCCAATGTGTCCAGAACACGTCCTAGCTCCGTTCAGAACGTCCCGACTCCGTCCAATATGTCCTGAACACATCCTCACTACGTCCAAGGTGTCCGGAACCCGTCGTATTTCCGTCCTACATGTTTTGAAATGCTCCTAAGTTCGTATTGCACGTTAGAAACCTGTCCGTCTACTGGTAATAAATTCTTTTTACTAATCCGCCTTTTATTTGAAACAAAGAAAAAATTTTAAGGCATTTTCTTCAAGCTGAATGATATTTTTGGCATTTCGACATCACATCTAATCTCGTCTTGATGAGACTTTTCAAACGAGCATAAACATGATGGGGTTTGGTAACGCCGTTCGCTAACTTCTATTCCAGCACACAGAACCCTATCATATTTATATTCGTTTGAAAGGTCTATTTCAGGGGAAGACGGTGGTAATGTCATAATTGCAATATTCTTGATAGCCGGCCAGATATAAGCGAAAAACAAAGAATAGGTGTACTTTTAACTTAGGACCATGTCAGGACACGTTAAATGGACCTATAGAACGTGCCGTGTCGTGACGTGGAGGCTTTGAATACACGGTGGATGCCGGGGATACTCTCGGGATACTATAGACACGCCCAGACACGTCCTCGACGGGCCAGGATTCGTCCGGGCGCGTCCTGGACAGGCCAGGATACGTCCGGACGTGTCTTGGACGGGCCAGGATTCGTCCGGACGTAAGACGCCCTCTGGTGCTCCAGGGATGAATGAGGACCGGTTGGGGACGGCGAGGACCGGTCACGGACGGGGATATAGAGACGTATGTGTTGTGGACCTCCAGGGATGAATGAGGACCGGTTGGGGACGGCGAGGACAGGTCACGGACGCGGGACGCGTTGGACGGTGCGAGGACCTAACGGTGTTTTGAGGACGCCTGAGCCCTGACCGGGACGCTCTGGACACGCGGGACGCGTTGAGGACAGCTTCGTCAAGGCTTTAAGGGGACGAGTCGGACGGTGCGCGGACCAGCCGGGCGGGCCAGAGACATACGGGACTTGCTGCGGACACTGCGGACGGGGCGAACGATATTCGGACGGCTTTCATTATTTCGTCAGTGAACACGGAGGACGGAACAAAGACCGGCTGGACACGTTAAAGACGTCTGGGACCAAGATTGGACGCAATGGACGGGGGAGAAGAGATGAGGACCTCCGAGGAGGACGAGCAGGACGTACTTGGGACGGGATGGATGCGTTTAAAGGACGCCTTGGACGGGATCGGGACGCATACAGCTGCTGCTAGACGTGTTTGGGACGACCCGGACGACATAAGGACGATGAATGCGTCCAGATCTCGTCCTCAGAACCCATCAGGGACGGGATGCACGATGGACACACTAGATGCTCTAGGGATGGTGTGGATGTACTGGGGATCTGCTGGACGCCCTTGGGATGCTATGGATGTAATGCGGATGGCACAGGATGTGCTGTGGACGCAGTGTGTGTACGGCATATACTCGCTGGATGCTGAGGACACACTGTGGATGCTCATTTGGTAGACTGGGGACGCTGCGGATGCACCCTGGATACGGATACGGGATGAACGAGAGACACACCGGATGCTCTAGGGAAGGTGTGGATGTTATGGGGATTTGCTGGATTTCCGTGGGATGCTCCGGATATGTAGCGGATACCACAGGACGTACTGTGGACGCACAGTGAGTGTGTGTGTGTGTGTGTGAGCGCGGCATATACATATACTCGCTGGATGCCGCGGACAAACTGTGGATTCTCTCGAGGTGGACTTCAGACGTCCCGGATGCACCGTGGATGTGGATACGGGTTATTGTTCGGGCAACTCATCGGATGCTCTAGGGATGGATTGGATATTATATGTGTTGTACGCCAGTGCGATGCCCTGGATATGAAACCGACACAGGACGGGCTGTGTATGTGCGGTAGATACTCACTGGATGCTGTGGACACACTAGGGACGCCGCGTATGCACCGTGGCCGTGGATGTGGATACGGGATGCAGGGGGACACACCGGATGCTTGGGATGGATTGGATATGATACGGATGTGCTGGACGGCTCTCGAAGGCCCTGGATATAATTCGGATGACAGAGGACGGGCTGTGGACGCATTGTATGTGCGGTAGATACTCGCTGGATGCTGTGGACATACCGTGAAGGCTTTTTTACGTAGACTGGGGTCGCCGTGGACGTACCGTGACATAGATCCTGGATGTCTGGGAGACACACTGGATGGTTGGGATATGATGTGGATAGTTTGGACGTCCGTAGGATGCTCTGGATATGAAGCGTATGCCTCAGGACGGGTTGTGGACGCTGTTTGCAGCGGATACTCGCAAGACATGGATTCCTTGGATGCGTTATGGACACGTAGGAATGCTGGACGATATTGAGGTGGAACGAAATGGTCATGAGGATAGGTTTGGTATAAGCTCTGGATGTGCCCCGGACACGTCTTGCCTGGACAGGATTTGGACACTAATGGTTTCGGAAGTTATTTGGATGGGTTGCGGACCCTGGAGAGGCTTTCACTAACTAAGGATATGCCCTGGACGCGTCTTGTATGGATAAGATTTGGACACTTATGGTTGTTGACGTGTTTGGGATGGGTTGGGGATCTCCTAGAGGTTTGGATAATCTATGGATATCTTCTGGACGCGTCTTGACAGGATAAGATGAGGACAGTTATGGTTCTGAACGTTACTGGGATGGATTGCGGACACCGAAGATGTTTGGATAAACTACGGATGCGCCCTGGACGCGTCTTGTATGGACTAGACTTGGACACACAGAATGTGGACATGAATGGGATGCGTCCTGGATGTTCCATGACACCGCGGATGGTGCCAGGATGCTTTCTGGATGAGCGTCTCATCCAGATCCTATCCACAGTTCCATCAGG
>JAHWGI010000579.1:0-127500 GCA_029379305.1 Frankliniella fusca
TGCGGAGAGTAAGAATTTTTTTCATCGCTCTTTATAAGAAAGAATTTTGAGACCTCGCCCTAATAAAGTGAGAATTCGTGCTCAAATTATGTGAGGTTAAAAAATCCTTTCTCAAATAGAGCGAGGCTAAAAAATATCTCGCTCGAAAAGAGTGAGGTTAAAAATTCTCACTCCAATTAAGCATGGAAAAGTGTCCTCTCCCATTATTTTGGGTGAGAAATTGGATTCCAGGGTTTGCCGTGCTCGCAGCCTGCCAGTCCGGCGCGACGCGCGGCCACGACACGACCAGGCGAGAGCTACTGAGAACTCGTGCTGCTCGCGCCGCTGGTTCCAGAGCAGAGCAAGAAATCTGAGAGCGATGAGAGCTATTCGGTGCGCGCGGCAACAGTAGCAGGCGCGAGGAGGTATGAACTCACAAAATCTGTGACCCGACTATTACGTGTATTACGCTCCGAAATTGTACAGATTGAGACAAAACCAGGCAAAACAGCCAAAAACGACATAAAACTAAGGAAAATAAGGAGAATTTTGGCTATTACGCTCCTATTACGCTTCTATTACGCATACTATTACGCCTTTATTACAGATAGAGTGACCCGACTATTCCGCGAGTGCATTCCCCCTTTGAGCAGGCGCTTGCTTTAACAGCTCGCTCTCTGCATATCTCTATCTCAAATGGAATCCCGGAACATTGTTACGCATTCAAAGAACCACTCAGTCCCGCCAGACACTGAGTGTGTAGCTGCCGATCCGCCCGAACATTGCCCCCGTCCTGGCTGATTGCGTCTCGTCTGCGGTTGCGACGCCCATAGTCGGGGTAATAGGGAACACCCCGCCCCGCCCCGCCCCGCCCCGCCCCGCCCCGCCCCGCCCCGCCCCGCCCAGCCACATACCCCAGCAGCCTCGACATCAAAGCGCTGCAGCAGTGGTAGAGATACACCCCCGCGCGGAGAGCGGCTCGGCCCGGGGTCCAGGGGGGTAGGTAGAGGGGGACTGGAGGCACAGGGGGCTGGGGGTGGTTGCACGGAGCGGCCGCGGCAGGGTGAGCTGCCCGGGCTGGAGGGGGGGGGGCGGGGGGGGGCAGGGGGCGGGGCCGGAGCGGTGAAGGGCTTTGAGGGCGGTGCGGAGGGTCTGAGTTACGCCACCTCCTGCCGACTCCTGCGCGCCGGGACGGCTCCGGCCCTCTTTCACTTCCCCTAGCTGCTGGCGTGCCTGGCACGGCGCCGCCACCCCGCGCCGCCCCGCCCCGCCCCGCCCCACCCCGCCCCCCGCCCCGCCCCCGCCCCGCCCCACCCCGCCCCGCCCCACCCCGCCCCGCCCCGCCCCGTCCCGCCTTCTCCCCCGACACCGTCGGGAACGCCAAAAATGTCCAGAGCGCGCCCTGCTCCTCAGCACTCTATAAGGGTGGGATGTAGCGGTAGCGCTCGTTCATTGGGAGGCCCGCAGCCGCACTTCGACTATTCCACGTACACATCGGATATTTCATTGAAAATATTGAAAATATTCAATCTACTCCAAAAATATTCCATGTACACACCAAATATATATATATGGACAATTTTTAGTATATGACCAGTGCTGGTAAAAAAATTGCGTACATACATGTACAAGATGTCCACACAGTTATGGACAAATTTTGTGTACAATTGGACACAATTTTAATTTGTCCACAGTTAGTAACGTTTAAAAATGTCTGTAGACTGTCAGCAAAATTGCTGCCAAACAGTCGCAAACAGTCCACTGCCCGTATTTGCCGCGTATCCTGCAGCCTCCAGCCAGGAGGACAGGGCAAATACAACTCGAACCCGTCGCACTATTCAGTCATCGTGGCGTCGTGGCTCAGTTGGTAGAGCGCGCTACACCGAAGTGAGTGGTCCGAAGTTCGACTCCCACTCGGGAAAGTGTTTTTCGCGCTTGACATTCCCTTTGGCCGCAGCTGGATGGCAGGTCAAATAAAAGTTAAACACGTCTCACCGCCGTTGGCTCGGTGGCTCTGGGCGTTGGGTCGCTTCCTGTTCTGGCTATGTGTCGGCACTCGGGGTTGTGGGTTCGAATCCCGCGTACCCCTCTGAGGTAAGGCCTCTGAAACTGGGATCAGGAAGTCTAACGCCCTTGACACCGCTCGTACCTCTAGGGGTAGGCCAATGGTGGTACGGGGATCAAATCTGTCGAATTGCGCGATAGGATCGCAGTCAGCAAAGCGCCGGTTCCCATGGAACACCGAAGCAGTTGGCTGCCACAGGGGGTAAAAGCCCTGTGCCTGGCGGGAACCGCAACCTCCTTCGGGAGGTTTACTGCCGCAAAAATTTTCCATGTTTTCACGCCACCCTTTCCATTGCACAGAAAAATAAAATAATAGATTAAATATTTCCAAAACTATTCCAAATATTCCACATATTCCAAAAAATATTCCAGATATTCCAAAAATATTCCAGATATTCCAAGTGGAATACATTCCATGTACATAAAAATTTCAAGTGGTCGACCCCTCGCTCCAGGTATGATGACTGCAATGGAAAATCTTTCTCAGAGTGGTCGTCGTGCGGATCGACCACTCACCCCGCCCAGCCTCACCCCGCCCAGCACTACCCCGCCCCACGCTAACGAACAGCCGGAGAGGCTTGGCGCGCGCTGCCTTTTTCTCCCACCATGTTCAGGTTTCTTCGTTAGGGCCGTCGCAGCTGACTCTTTCGCTCATTACCTCCAGAAATGAGTCCCCGACGCGATGACCGGGGGAGGAAAAAGAGTAGAAGAAGTACATCACAAACACAAACAACTCACCTCTTGCCCCATAGCCTCCGCACTTCAAGGGGTTGGCCGATAGTTCGTGTCATTATGACAGGCTCAAGTTCCTGCACAACGCGTCACCCAGTAAAACTAGCTGCAACACGTGAAAGCCGCCAGTCAAACACCCGTAACTCAAAACAAACGCGGCGAGGACTGTGGTCGGAACCACTTGTGATGAAAATCCACGAAAAGAGACGTAAGACTTAATATTTTTTGTTCGATGAAGAAAAACAAAAAAGGAACAAAAACACTGGTAAAACAAATGTTTAGTTCTAAATATCAAATGATGTTTAACTGCTAATGTTTAATATTTAAACACTAAATTATGTTTAGTTCAAACTACTGTATACACCAGCAGATGTTTAATTTTTAAACACTTTGCAAGTGTGGAGTTGGCTAAACACTTGGCGCAGCGTGGGATCCCTATGCTCCTCCATGTGAAGCCTAGCCCAAGTGTTTAACCTCTAAACATTTACGAAGTGTTTAGTGGTGAAACACCTTGTCATGTTTAGTTCCTGCTATACACCATGTCATGTTTAGAATTGCCAACTAAACACCATGATGTTTCGAAACTAAACATTTGTTTTACCAGTGAAGGAGGACTACCTCCAAAAACTTAATTTTTGTGTACATAAATGAGGAGGGGTGAGATTTTCGTGTCACATTGAGCTTCCTTGTATTTTTTAAAAGAGTGACTGAACATTTTCAGGACATCCAAGTCTTTCGAGCAAGGAGTCATCAGGACTCAATTTTAAAAACTCGTTGTAAATTTACAACCGCGGCAACAGTTTCAATTTCCTTTCCTTCTCAAGTACTACAACTACCCGGAGTCGAACCCCAACAAAAACTTCACCCTAAAGTAAACTTATAATGGCGACATTCTAAACAACTCAATTTGTTTCATTTTATTTCAACGTGAAAAGCATCGGGTGATGACAAGTTTGAAAAGATTTTAAAATAAAACACGCACGATGAAGCAGCTCTGCCAACAACAAACAAATACAAAATGCGAAAATAACAGCGAGCGCTGACTAGATAACTCCACTGAAAACCTACAAGTGTAACACTGCTGTGAAAAATAATGTCGGCGAAAAGGACGGAAATCACCACTAATTCCTTTAACGTTGTCCATCGTAGTACGGTGCCTCCCTACTACGTCGCGCACCGTGCTCGAAATTATCGAATCCTCATTACGGACTGCCAAGTACGGCATCACCGTACTGAACAAATACGGTACGGAAGAACCGTAATTATGACCTCCGCACACCGAAAATGAGGTACGGTGGCGCCGTACTCTGCGCTCCGTATAGTCGGTTTAACGAGGGTACGCGACGCCGTAGCTGGTTCCGAACTACATTTTTTTTTCTTCTTCCTACGATTCCCAAATCGCACAATTCAACAAGGAGACATGGAAATTTTGCCACAATGGAAACTCGTGTGCTAATTCACACACTAGCGGGGCGCGCGCGAGGCCGGCCCGATGCGACTCTCTTCTTTAAGGCGGCGCCGCGCGCGTGTCTCGGGACGCTAGTGTAACCCGGCCTTCCCCGGCGGGGCGCGGCGGCCGGCCCGAACGCAGCTCGCCTGGGCCCGGACCCGACTGCCATGCCCGCCAACGGCGCCCTGGCGCCCCACCACGGCGCGCAGCGCGGCGCCCCCCACCAGCGAGCCGGCCTACCCCCACCACCTGTGCGCCAAACAGTCCCCCCCACCGCCCGTCTAGTGCAACCCGGCCTTCGGATCTTGTGGCGGGGCGGGGAGGCACTCAGCTGGTTTGCCCGGGCCGGGCCGGGCCAGGCCGGCCGCGCACCCGGGGGGTAACCCGGCCTCGTGTTCGGCCGCAGGCCCGCTACAGGAGGACTCAGCAGGAGAAGCAGGCCCGCAGCAGGCCTGCAGCAGGCTGGGACAGCAGGCCCGCAGGAAGCAGCGCCTCGCCGCGGCAGGACGGGAGCGCACTTTCCCCGCCGCAGCAGGATTGCACCACCACGCCACGCCACGTCCCATTCAACAAAATCTAGGAGTTGTAAGGTCTAAGTGAGAGATATTTATCAGCCATTCAAAATAGCCTATTTTGACGCAAATGGTAGATGATTCTTGAAGCGAGTATTAGTATTGAGTGCACTGTGTAAACTCTTAGACCGTTAACACGAACTATTCGTTACAAGTCAACTCTGATATTCCTTAGAACACGGGACTGACATTACAGGAATAATATTTCAAAATTACCGATAAAACATTCATATTACAATGATTTTACTCATGTTTTGGTCAATATTATACATCAATTTTACTTACAATATTACCTCAATATTGCAATTTAACTCTCGTATTACTAATACCAATAATCCTCCGTACAATAAGGCTAAAAGGCAGTTGACGACCCCTCGATTTATTGTTGCTGATGAAACAAATACATAGTAAGTGACGAACACTTGGGAACTCTTCCTAGATGTATAAACCACCGGCGTCATTGTGCCCCCTCGTTCCCTGGGCTGGAGATCCGGTAAAGCATACACCGAAATCCGGTGACGAGCGCCTGCCGAATAGACAACCCTGCTGGAGTAGACACCGGTGCGGTCGGATTGCCTACTCAGAGTGGCCACGCGATCGGAATTTTCGATTTCCCTGACTTCTCCCTGACTTTTCCCTGACTTTCTTGCAAATTTCCCTGACTTTTTTTACCGTGCTAGCCAGTAAATTTTACCGTATTTTAGGCACATCAAAAACATTTTCGTACTTTTGAATTCGAGAAAATTATGCAAGCAAATAGAAAATAAGTGCCACGTTTGTTGCTATCAAGGGGTAACTAACTCGACTATTCACGGTTCACGAACTTATTAATACTTGATATTCAGACAATATTTGCAGCTATTCAAAGAGTATTCAAAATATTCAAGAATATTTGTGGTATTCACTAGTATTCGCAATATTCACTCATATTTAACAATATTTCCAACTATTTCATGGATATTCATCAATATTTATGGATATTCATTAGTATTCATCAATATTTATCTGTATTCAGCCATATTTACACCTATTCAGCCATATTCAACATAGATGCATGCAGTCGGTGCACGCACTCTACATGTCGACCTCCCCACACACAAAAGCAAAAATCTGAGATGAAAATGTCACAACTTCCCATTTTTCCATTTAATGAGACATTTCTCGAAATATTGATTATTTATTAAATCCCGAGTCACCTACTTGTCACTAAATTCATTTTGTGTTTACTTTTGCTCTTGTTTTTCTTTTACGTTGGTTGTCGTGCGATTGATTCCCAGCTAATGGCTACGTTTGAATACTCTGGTTAAACGTAAGGCGTGCAAGGAGCAATCCGCACACACCAGCGCACAAAGTGTTGAAGTCTTGTGTGATTGGTATGAGCTTGGTGAGTTAGAAGAGCTGACAAAGAGTAATGAAGCGAAAGGATTTTATCTCCTCCAAAAATACTACAAAACTGGTAGCAATCCCTTGCGATCTGATGGCACCTTATGCGTTGACCTAAAAACAATGTCTTCATTGTAATTGTTGGATGTGATAAATAGGTATATGACCTAAAAACTATGTCTTTATTGTAATTGTTGGATGTGATAAATAGGTATAAAATCCAACTTTCTATGGGGAAGCCCCAGAAAATACACGCACATCTGATCCAAATTATTCTCTCAATTACATGATTAAATAGGATTTTTAGTAAATTTTTGTGAATGATTTCTATTTATTCCAAATTATTGGAAATTAACTTGCAACTGCGCAAAATAATCACAAGTATTTTAATTAATTTTTTAAAACATTCAGAAGCAAATTTTGCTCTGCAATTGAAAGGGTGGCGTGAAAACATAGAAAATTTTTGCGGCAGTAAACCTCCCGAAGGAGGTTGCGGTTCCCGCCAGGCACAGGGCTTTTACCCCCTGTGGCAGCCAACTGCTTCGGTGTTCCATGGGAACCGGCGCTTTGCTGACTGCGATCCTATCGCGCAATTCGACAGATTTGATCCCCGTACCACCATTGGCCTACCCCTAGAGGTACGAGCGGTGTCAAGGGCGTTAGACTTCCTGATCCCAGTTTCAGAGGCCTTACCTCAGAGGGGTACGCGGGATTCGAACCCACAACCCCGAGTGCCGACACGTAGCCAGAACAGGAAGCGACCCAACGCCCAGAGCCACCGAGCCAACGGCGGTGAGACGTGTTTAACTTCTACTTGACCTGCCATCCAGCTGCGGTCAAAGGGAAATGCCAAGCGCGAAAAACACTTTCCCGAGTGGGAGTCGAACTTGGGACCACTCGGTTCGGTGTTGCGCGCTCTACCAACTGAGCCACGACGCCACGATGACTGTACAGTGCGACGGGTTCGAGCCGTATTTGCCGCGTATCCTGCAGCCTCCAGCCAGGAGGACAGGGCAAATACAACTCGAACCCGTCGCACTGCACAGTCATCGTGGCGTCGTGGCTTAGTTGGTAGAGCGCGCAACACCGAACCGAGTGGTCCGAAGTTCGACTCCCACTCGGGAATGTGTTTTTCGCGCTTGACATTCCCTTTGGCCGCAGCTAGATGGCAGGTCAAATAGAAGTTAAACACGTCTCACCGCCGTTGGCTCGGTGGCTCTGGGCGTTGGGTCGCTTCCTGTTCTGGCTACGTGTCGGCACTCGGGGTTGTGGGTTCGAATCCCGCGTACCCCTCTGAGGTAAGGCCTCTGAAACTGGGATCAGGAAGTCTAACGCTCTTGACACCGCTCGTACCTTTAGGGGTAGGCCAATGGTGGTACGGGGATCAAATCTGTCGAATTGCGCGATAGGATCGCAGTCAGCAAAGCGCCGGTTCCCATGGAACACCGAAGCAGTTGGCTGCCACAGGGGGTAAAAGCCCTGTGCCTGGCGGGAACCGCAACCTCCTTCGGGAGGTTTACTGCCGCAAAAATTTTCCATGTTTTCACGCCACCCTTTCAATTGCAGAGCAAAATTTGCTTCTGAATGTTTTAAAAAATTAATTAAAATACTTGTGATTATTTTGCGCAGTTGCAAGTTAATTTCCAATAATTTGGAATTAATAGAAATCATTCACAAAAATTTACTAAAAAATCCTATTTAATCATGTAATTGAGAGAATAATTTGGATCAGATGTGCGTGTATTTTCTGAGGTCACCCCCTTTCCATTTGTTTACCCAAATGAATTTAAGAAAAACACGAATATTTACAAATATTCACGAGTATTCACGAGTATTCACCCATATTCAAAAATATTAACTCATATTCAAAAATATTCACCCATATTCGCCAATATTCAAAAATATCACCCATATTGAAAAATATTCACCCATATTCAATTGAATATTAAATATTCATATATTCAGTTGTATTCAAAGTATTCACTTGGTGAATATATTCACAGTACACGAAAATCCCGAGTTGGTTACCCCTTGGTTGCTACCGTCCCGTGGGGAAAACAAGCGTGAGATTTGAAACGATCTGGGACTTCGCACGGATTTCCCTGACCGCCCGTCAATTTCCCTGACTTTTCCCTGACTTCCCTGACCACTTTTTATTTCCCTGACTTTTCCCTGACTTCCCTGACCACTTTTTATTTCCCTGACTTTTCCCTGACTTCCCTGTCTTCCAGGTTAGGTGGCCACCCTGCAACTGCCCCGCCGTGACGAGCGCCTGCCGAATAGGCAACCCTGCTGGGGTAGACACCGGTGCGGTCGGGTTGCCTACTGCCCCGCCGTGACGAGCGCCTGCCGAATAGGCAACCCTGATGGGGTAGACACCAGTGAGGTCGGGTTGCCTTCTGCCCAGCTAAGGGAAGATGGCCCCACCCATAATTGTACGCGTATCCGGAGAAGTACTACTAAATAGTACTCAAATAGTACTCTCCAACTATGCCGATATTAGAAATTGTACGCCTTTTTTAAGCCTTCAAATATCGACCGCAAATTGGGTGGGGCCAGGTTCACGCTGGCCCCACCCAGAATTGTACGCATCTCGAGAATAGTACCAGGAAATAGTACTCAATTAGTACGTTCGAACCGTGCTATCGTTTAAAATAGTACGACCCTCCGTGTACGACTTATCGCCTAACGACGTGGATGGGGCCAGATTCACGCCGCCCCACCCATTCATCGTACAGAGCTGAGGAACATACCATCGTGACGGGCTGAATTAGTACGTTCAGATGATCACATCGGCAAAAATTGTACGACTATCCATGACACTTAAAACACCGGTCGAAAGTACCCGCTCGCCTGCAGACCGCCAGATAGGCAAACCCGCAGTACACGCCCCACCCAGAATTGTACGCATCTCGAGAATAGTACCAGGAAATAGTACTCAATTAGTACGTTCGAACCGTGCTATCGTTTAAAATAGTACGACCCTCCGTGTACGACTTATCGCCTAACGACGTGGGTGGGGCCAGATTCACGCCGCCCCACCCATTCATCGTACAGAGCTGAGGAACATACCATCGTGACGGGCTGAATTAGTACGTTCAGATGATCACATCGGCAAAAATTGTACGACTATCCATGACACTTAAAACACCGGTCGAAAGTACCCGCTCGCCTGCAGACCGCCAGATAGGCAAACCCGCAGTACACGCCCCACCCAGAATTGTACGCATCTCGAGAATAGTACCAGGAAATAGTACTCAATTAGTACGTTCGAACCGTGCTATCGTTTAAAATAGTACGACCCTCCGTGTACGATTTGTCGCCTAACGACGTGGGTGGGGCCAGATTCACGCCGCCCCACCCATTCATCGTACAGAGCTGAGGAATATACCATCGTGACGGGCTGAATTAGTACGTTCAGATGATCACATCGGCAAAAATTGTACGACTATCCATGACACTTAAAACACCGGTCGAAAGTACCCGCTCGCCTGCAGACCGCCAGATAGGCAAACCCGCAGTACACGCCCCACCCAGAATTGTACGCATCTCGAGAATAGTACCAGGAAATAGTACTCAATTAGTACGTTCGAACCGTGCTATCGTTTAAAATAGTACGACCCTCCGTGTACGACTTATCGCCTAACGACGTGGGTGGGGCCAGATTCACGCCGCCCCACCCATTCATCGTACAGAGCTGAGGAACATACCATCGTGACGGGCTGAATTAGTACGTTCAGATGATCACATCGGCAAAAATTGTACGACTATCCATGACACTTAAAACACCGGTCGAAAGTACCCGCTCGCCTGCAGACCGCCAGATAGGCAAACCCGCAGTACACGCCCCACCCAGAATTGTACGCATCTCGAGAATAGTACCAGGAAATAGTACTCAATTAGTACGTTCGAACCGTGCTATCGTTTAAAATAGTACGACCCTCCGTGTACGATTTATCGCCTAACGACGTGGGTGGGGCCAGATTCACGCCGCCCCAACAATTTATCGTACAGAGCTGAGGAACATACCATCGTGACGGGCTGAATTAGTACGTTCAGATGATCACATCGGCAAAAATTGTACGACTATCCATGACACTTAAAACACCGGTCGAAAGTACCCGCTCGCCTGCAGACCGCCAGATAGGCAAACCCGCAGTACACGCCCCACCCAGAATTGTACGCATCTCGAGAATAGTACCAGGAAATAGTACTCAATTAGTACGTTCGAACCGTGCTATCGTTTAAAATAGTACGACCCTCCGTGTACGACTTATCGCCTAACGACGTGGGTGGGGCCAGATTCACGCCGCCCCACCCATTCATCGTACAGAGCTGAGGAACATACCATCGTGACGGGCTGAATTAGTACGTTCAGATGATCACATCGGCAAAAATTGTACGACTATCCATGACACTTAAAACACCGGTCGAAAGTACCCGCTCGCCTGCAGACCGCCAGATAGGCAAACCCGCAGTACACGCCCCACCCAGAATTGTACGCATCTCGAGAATAGTACCAGGAAATAGTACTCAATTAGTACGTTCGAACCGTGCTATCGTTTAAAATAGTACGACCCTCCGTGTACGACTTATCGCCTAACGACGTGGGTGGGGCCAGATTCACGCCGCCCCACCCATTCATCGTACAGAGCTGAGGAACATACCATCGTGACGGGCTGAATTAGTACGTTCAGATGATCACATCGGCAAAAATTGTACGACTATCCATGACACTTAAAACACCGGTCGAAAGTACCCGCTCGCCTGCAGACCGCCAGATAGGCAAACCCGCAGTACACGCCCCACCCAGAATTGTACGCATCTCGAGAATAGTACCAGGAAATAGTACTCAATTAGTACGTTCGAACCGTGCTATCGTTTAAAATAGTACGACCCTCCGTGTACGATTTATCGCCTAACGACGTGGGTGGGGCCAGATTCACGCCGCCCCAACCATTTCATCGTACAGAGCTGAGGAACATACCATCGTGACGGGCTGAATTAGTACGTTCAGATGATCACATCGGCAAAAATTGTACGACTATCCATGACACTTAAAACACCGGTCGAAAGTACCCGCTCGCCTGCAGACCGCCAGATAGGCAAACCCGCAGTACACGCCCCACCCAGAATTGTACGCATCTCGAGAATAGTACCAGGAAATAGTACTCAATTAGTACGTTCGAACCGTGCTATCGTTTAAAATAGTACGACCCTCCGTGTACGACTTATCGCCTAACGACGTGGGTGGGGCCAGATTCACGCCGCCCCACCCATTCATCGTACAGAGCTGAGGAACATACCATCGTGACGGGCTGAATTAGTACGTTCAGATGATCACATCGGCAAAAATTGTACGACTATCCATGACACTTAAAACACCGGTCGAAAGTACCCGCTCGCCTGCAGACCGCCAGATAGGCAAACCCGCAGTACACGCCCCACCCTAGAATTGTACGCATCTCGAGAATAGTACCAGGAAATAGTACTCAATTAGTACGTTCGAACCGTGCTATCGTTTAAAATAGTACGACCCTCCGTGTACGACTTATCGCCTAACGACGTGGGTGGGGCCAGATTCACGCCGCCCCACCCATTCATCGTACAGAGCTGAGGAACATACCATCGTGACGGGCTGAATTAGTACGTTCAGATGATCACATCGGCAAAAATTGTACGACTATCCATGACACTTAAAACACCGGTCGAAAGTACCCGCTCGCCTGCAGACCGCCAGATAGGCAAACCCGCAGTACACGCCCCACCCAGAATTGTACGCATCTCGAGAATAGTACCAGGAAATAGTACTCAATTAGTACGTTCGAACCGTGCTATCGTTTAAAATAGTACGACCCTCCGTGTACGATTTATCGCCTAACGACGTGGGTGGGGCCAGATTCACGCCGCCCCACCCATTCATCGTACAGAGCTGAGGAACATACCATCGTGACGGGCTGAATTAGTACGTTCAGATGATCACATCGGCAAAAATTGTACGACTATCCATGACACTTAAAACACCGGTCGAAAGTACCCGCTCGCCTGCAGACCGCCAGATAGGCAAACCCGCAGTACACGCCCCACCCAGAATTGTACGCATCTCGAGAATAGTACCAGGAAATAGTACTCAATTAGTACGTTCGAACCGTGCTATCGTTTAGAATGGTACGACCCTCCGTGTACGATTTATCGCCTAACGACGTGGGTGGGGCCAGATTCACGCCGCCCCACCCATTCATCGTACAGAGCTGAGGAACATACCATCGTGACGGGCTGAATTAGTACGTTCAGATGATCACATCGGCAAAAATTGTACGACTATCCATGACACTTAAAACACCGGTCGAAAGTACCCGCTCGCCTGCAGTCGTAGTCGTACAATTTTTGCCGATGTGATCATCTGAACGTACTAATTCAGCCCGTCACGATGGTATGTTCCTCAGCTCTGTACGATGAATGGGTGGGGCGGCGTGAATCTGGCCCCACCCACGTCGTTAGGCGATAAATCGTACACGGAGGGTCGTACTATTTTAAACGATAGCACGGTTCGAACGTACTAATTGAGTACTATTTCCTGGTACTATTCTCGAGATGCGTACAATTCTTGGTGGGGCGTGTACTGCGGGTTTGCCTATCTGGCGGTCTGCGGGCGAGCGGGTACTTTCGACCGGTGTTTTAAGTGTCATGGATAGTCGTACAATTTTTGCCGATGTGATCATCTGAACGTACTAATTCAGCCCGTCACGATGGTATGTTCCTCAGCTCTGTACGATGAATGGGTGGGGCGGCGTGAATCTGGCCCACCCACGTCGTTAGGCGATAAATCGTACACGGTGGGTCGTACTATTTTAAACGATAGCACGGTTCGAACGTACTAATTGAGTACTATTTCCTGGTACTATTCTCGAGATGCGTACAATTCTGGGTGGGGCGTGTACTGCGGGTTTGCCTATCTGGCGGTCTGCAGGCGAGCGGGTACTTTCGACCGGTGTTTTAAGTGTCATGGATAGTCGTACAATTTTTGCCGATGTGATCATCTGAACGTACTAATTCAGCCCGTCACGATGGTATGTTCCTCAGCTCTGTACGATGAATGGGTGGGGCGGCGTGAATCTGGCCCCACCAACGTCGTTAGGCGATAAGTCGTACACGGAGGGTCGTACTATTTTAAACGATAGCACGGTTCGAACGTACTAATTGAGTACTATTTCCTGGTACTATTCTCGAGATGCGTACAATTCTGGGTGGGGCGTGTACTGCGGGTTTGCCTATCTGGCGGTCTGCAGGCGAGCGGGTACTTTCGACCGGTGTTTTAAGTGTCATGGATAGTCGTACAATTTTTGCCGATGTGATCATCTGAACGTACTAATTCAGCCCGTCACGATGGTATGTTCCTCAGCTCTGTACGATGAATGGGTGGGGCGGCGTGAATCTGGCCCCACCCACGTCGTTAGGCGATAAGTCGTACACGGAGGGTCGTACTATTTTAAACGATAGCACGGTTCGAACGTACTAATTGAGTACTATTTCCTGGTACTATTCTCGAGTTGCGTACAATTCTGGGTGGGGCCAGCGTGAACCTGGCCCCACCCAATTTGCGGTCGATATTTGAAGGCTTAAAAAAGGCGTACAATTTCTAATATCGGCATAGTTGGAGAGTACTATTTGAGTACTATTTAGTAGTACTACTCCGGATACGCGTACAATTATGGGTGGGGCCAGCTTCACGTAGCTCTTCTGCCCTGCCGTGACGAGCGCCTGCCGAATAGGCAACCCTGCTGGGGTAGACACCAGTGAGGTCGGGTTGCCTACTGCCCGGGCGCTCTGCTCCGCGCATATAGCGAGCCTTCAGGGAAACAGACGCGGAAGCTCAGAGCGACGGAGGGCGCGCATATAGTTCGTCAGTCCCTGAGCTGGTAGAACAGTAACTTTCTTGTTCTGCAGCGATGAAAGTTCCCCCCCACCCCCTCCAAAAAAGAAAAATAATCATCACGGCGGTATTAAAACAGAGCAAAGAATGAAAGGAATCAGTCGTGGTGAACGCAAGAACCCCGTGGCGTTCGGAAATGAGAGAAAAGCAATAATGAAAGAATGTCAGTAAACGAAAAGGAATGGATTCTTTTGAGCGAGTCTCGGCGCGGGCGGGGCGTCGCCACCGCACACCACACACCCGCGCAGCGGTGGAATGTGGCCAGCCGGTTTGGTTTGGACTGCTGGGTCGATCCTGAGCCCCGGCCAGACGCGCCACGCTGGGAGGCGTAGCCTGGACTTATAGGTGCCGCGGCTCTCTATGGAGCAGCTCCGCTAATGTGTGAGAGAGAGAGAGAGAGAGGGGGGGAGAGAGGGAGAGAGGGAGAGAGAGAGAGAGAGAGAGAGAGAGAGAGAGAGAGAGAGAGAGAGAGAGAGAGAGAGAGAGAGAGAGAGGGAGAGACGAGGAGAGACGAGAGCGGCGCGTAGGTAAGGACACTCGACGAGACCATATTGAGTGATGCGGGCAATAGTTTTTAAACAGCGGGGGTATTTTGCTGATGGTAGCGAAGCGCAGTGTTAATGATCTTTTAAACGTAAAAGAAACAAAAGTGTTTTTTTTTTTTAAATAAAATAAATAAAAGGTTTAAACTTGCGGGAAATGTCCAATCACTAGATTTTAAAACAAGGTTCAATAAATCCTCGGGATTGTTTTATTTCCCCCTTGTTGTTATGCGGCGGGGAGCGGGTGGTGTTTTTATAAGGTCCTTACCATATTCCTGCGAGTTATTATTAATTATTACAGGACGGAAAAGCTCAGCGCATCTCTAGGCTGGCCTGCTGTGAATACGCGAGCCGCCACAGCGACGTTACCACACGGCGCCACCCTATAGCCGGCCTAAAACACAGCCGTTTCCCCTTCCATTTTCGTTTCTCCTCCGCGCAGTTCTCTTCCCGCGGGCGCGCGGGGCGGGGCGGGGCGGGGCGGGGCGGGGCGGGGCGGGGCGGGGCGGGGCGGGGCGGGGCGGGGCGGGGCGGGGCGGGGCGGGGCGGGGCGGGGTGGTGGAGGTAGCGGTGCAACGGCAGCAGCCCGCCTCCGAAACGGCCGATGCCCACTTGCGATGCGACTACCTGCGTATACCTGAGTCGACCCAAAAAAGTGACCACTTGCGACGCGCTGCTCGGGGGCCGGTCCCTAATCGGGCAGCAGACGGAATGCGGCACTCCACTGTGATTTGTGCCCACTTGCGATGAGGGGAGGGGGCGATATGTGCCCATTTGCGATGCGCCGTATGGGTTGCCTAAGGTAACTTTACACATCATTACTAAACAGAAAACTTACTTTGATTCCCTTATTTTCAGCTATCCTCCTTCACTTTGGGCGCGGGCACCGACATTGGACGACATTACTACGACTAACACTGCAGAAAGTTTCCATTCACGTTACAATGACGATCACTCATCATCTCACCCAAACATTCATGTAACATTACAATCATTACTTGACTTACAAGAAGAGACGTACTTGACTGACAGGACTATTAGGGCGGGGATATGGGGAAAGGCGAGGAGAGAAACAGTACAGATTAGGGAAAAAATTGTAGCTTTATATGATAAGTTTGACAAGGAGACCATAAATGTTTCTGAGTATTTATTTGCTGTTGGTGATGCAATCGCCGAGTCCAAAGTCAGGACAAATTAATTGATTTTACTCATGAGTATTTTACTAATATTTTCTGTACCTGTACTCTTTACCTATAATGAATAAAGTTTATTTCCTCATACTGATGCCATTTCTTGCTCCATCATGTGAGAGTTCGCGCCCGGCTCCCAGGCAGTAGGCAACCCATGCGGCGCATCGCAAGTGGGCACTTTTCGCCGGAGAGCTCGTCAGCCTCCTCCCCCTCCCTTTTGGCCGCATCGCAAGTGTCCACTTTTCGCCGGAGAGCGTATCAGCCCCCTCCGCTCCGCTCCGCATTTACGCGCCGGTCCCCGGCCCCTTAATCCCTTGAGCAGGTAGGCGCATCGCAACGCATCGCAAGTGTCCACCTCCCTCCGAAACACCTTGCGCCTGCAGCCTCCGCCCGCCGCGCCCCCCGCACCTCGCAGCGCCGGTAGAGAGCTCCAGCTCCCAGCCCAGAGCCTGTACAGTCGGCCCGGACCCCTCCCCTCACCCCTGGACGCTGGACCAGCTGTTCGGGCGGGCAGCCCGAGGCCGGACCGATATCAGTATCAGGGGCCACACTGTAAAAGTTGGGGTCACTCTCCTCACCTAAATACACACTGAATGCCTATGGACTTTTTTGTGGACAAATTGGAAACATATTTGAGCGTTTCCAAGCTGGTGACAAATTCGTTGACAATTATCGACAACACTGGAAAACAAAGGTGTGACAAAATGCCTTTGAAAGGCACTACTGCAATAGCACCTTTGGAAAGGCACTAAAACAGCCAAAAATAGCATTTTTAGAGGCCAGCAGCGCCTTTATAAAGGCACTGTTTCACTATAACGCCTCTAAAAAGGCATTAGATAGCACCTTTGTTTTTCCAGTGAACCATAATGTTATGTTATGTTTCATCGAAAAAACTCATTTTTCGAGGGGGTACGGTCTCCGTAGTTGGCTCCGTACCAGGGGCTGCTTTTTTAAGGGGGATTGTTTTTAGCCCGCCCTTCTGCTTTGAAAAAGCTTTAGAGCGGGCTTATGCAATCGATCTGGTGTCTGTCTGTCTGTTTGTCTGTCTGTCTGTCTGTCTGTCTGTCTGTTCCACTCGAAGGAGTTGAGCTAGAGAGTTGAAATTTTTAGGGTATCTTAAGGGTCACTCCTGGACACCGAAACGCCTGGTGCAAATCCTGCGAACCCTCATTAAGGCACTGAAAAAAATTATTAAAGTTTTCACGGAATATTCAACTTTTTCCAACCCCGTCGACCCGTACCTCTCCGGAAGCGTCTTTTCGCGTCCAGTTCAATGGTGCACACCGTTTTACGAAAAAATTGGACCCAGCTCGCGACTACACTGTAAAAAGCACCCGAAACTGGTCCAGTTTTCAACTTTTCTCAAACCCATCGAGCTGCACCTCCCCGGAAGCGTCTTTTCGCGTCCAGTTCAATGGTGCCCACCGTTTTTCGATATAAAGGACCCAACTCGCGACTACACTGTAAAAAGCACCCGAAATTGATCCACTTTTCAACTTTTACGAATCCCATCAACCCGCACCTCTCTAGAACCGTCTTTTCAAGCGCAATTCAGTGGTGCCAACCGTTTTTCAATTTCCAGTGTTGCCAATCGTCAAAACTCAAACATTTCGATTATTTTCGACATTTCTCGATATTTTCCGATATTTTTCGATATTTTCGACATTTTTCGTTGTTTTTCAATAATTTTGATATTGTTCGACATTTGCGATATTTTTCGATATTTTTCGACATATTCGATAATTTTCGATAATTTTTGATATTTTTTGACATTTTTGATAATTTTCGATGTTTTTTGATATTTTTCGACATTGTTGACATATTCTGACATATTTCGATATTTGTAAACATTTTTGACAATTTTTGATATTCTTCGACATTTTTCGACATTATCCCTCATTTTTCGATGGTTTTCGATGTTTTTCGACATTTTCCATATTTTTCGATATATCTCAACATTTTTAAGATATTTCGAGATTTTTCGACGTTTTTCACGTATTTCTACATATTTCGACAATTTTTTGAAATTTTCGACACCCCTCGACGCCTATGTCGTTAAAATCGTTTCGACGAGCGTAATTCAGTGTTGCCAACTGCTGCCAAATAGGGTCCGAGTTTGACCGTTCCATCTGAGGCCGAACTCACGTATTTCAACATTTTTCGTGATTTCCGACTCCCCTTTTTTGCCGAATAACTGACCTTTCAGTCACTATCGGCACGTTTTCAAAGCAGAAGGGAGGGCTGTAGTTTCGGTGGTTCACCGCTACAAACTGCCTCTTTCCGAAGAGAATGCCTTTACGGGCCGCAGGCCCGATCATTTACAAGCTAAGAGGACGTTCTGTGTGACTTAGGGGTCGGGCCGAAGGCCCGACCGAACGCCGCCGGCAGGCCAAGCAGGCACGCCCCCTGCCGAACGGAGTTGCCAGCGTAGCAAAGCGGAGCTGGCAACGACGTTTGGCGGAAGGGCGGGCCTGCTTGTTTCATAAGTTTTTGACAGCTTCCGATGGCTTCGATAGCTTTCGATGTTTTGTTCCCCGGGCTTCAAAGGGCGCAAAAACCTGTAGGCAAGATATAGATCTTGCCATCTTGCATAAAAATTAGTTTAGTCGCGTAAAACTAAACGCCAGACAGCAAGTAAACGCGTTACGAGGACGTGCCGCTAGGCACGACGCGCTGGGCGTTGCTACTCGCCTACCATTACGCAAGCGTTACCGCGGGCCTTGGGCCCTTCTCCTGTAGCTGGTGGGAGCTGGAACGAGCTGGAGGGAGCTGGAGGGAGCCGGAGGAAGCTGGAGTGAGCTGGAGGGAGTTGGAGGGGGCTGGAGCGAGCTGAAGGGAGCCAGAGGTAGCTGGAGTGAGCACGAGGGAGCCGGAGGTAGCTGGCTGGAGCGAGACGGAGCGAGTTGGAGGGGAGGGAGCTGCAGGGAGCTGGAGCGAGCTCGAGCGAGCTGGAGCGAGACGGAGCGAGCTGGAGGGGAGGGAGCTGGAGGGAGCTGGAGCGAGCTGGAGCGAGCTGGAGCGAGACGGAGCGAGCTGGAGGGGAGGGAGCTGGAGCGAGCTGGAGGGAGCTGGAGCGAGCTGGAGCGAGCTGGAGCGAGATGGAAGGATCTGGACGGAGCAGGAGCAAGCTGGAGGCAGATGGAAGGAGTTGGAGGGAGCAAGGGGCGAACTGGAGAGGCTCCGCGGGGCCTAACCAGCCTCACCCCGCGCCCAGCCCGGTGACCACCATCCTCCAGCAGAAAGGAAGGTTTGCTATTTTGAATTTAATAATTTAATATAATACAAAGCCTTCCGCGAACGACGCCTCACAAAAGTTTTCCTATGACGGAGCCGCAAAACCTGGAATATCCCTTTTTGTGAAGCGAGTCTGCAGGACTTCTCAAGACAAGGACTGCGCCCCCGAGCCGAGCAGGGAAGCGCCGGCTGGGCTGGGCCGCAGGGCCCCAGGTGCACCGGGCGACAGCGCATATTCCGGTTGGCCGCGGGGCGGGCGCTCCAGATGAGAGTTTAGGACTTCAATCGCAGTGCGCCAAAGCCCCGCTAGAAGTAGAGTTGAGCGCGCCACGCCCCACCCCGCCTCATAGCTCCGCTGCAGTAGTAGTTTAGGGCAGAGACGAACCGTCGGAACCCGATTTAAAACTTTGGGTGGGTATAAGCGACGTCGGGCGGGGCGGGGCGGGGCGGGGCGGGGCGAGGCGAGGCGGGGCGGGGCGGGGCGGGGCGGGGCGGGGCGGGGCGAGGCGGGGCGGCTCCGGACATCGCGCGCGAAGCGGCGCAAAGCTGCTGTACCGGCTGCCGGCGCTCGGATTCAATTTGCACCTCCCTCTCGTCGTCGACGGTGCCCCACCCCACCCCACCCCACCCCACCCCACCCCACCCCACCCCACCCCACCCCGCCCCGCCCCGCCCCGCCCCGCCCCGCTCAGCCGGGGTCCCTCTAACGGGAACGTATACCGGCTTGAGCACCCCACTTTTACTCCCAGGAGAAGCCTGGGTGGACGGGGAGAACACGCCCCTTAAGTCCTTACACAGCGAGTTTCTCGGAAAGGGCGAGCGCGCTGTTATCAATACCCTTGCAATACCGCTACTTAAGCGCCCCCGGTGACGACGCGCTTCGCTCCAACTTTGACTCGTGCTTGACTTCACTTTGGCCGCCAGTGCCAGACCGCTCCGCTAGAGACGCGCCCCTCTCGCCGACGGGAAAATAACCGCTGAATTCGGTGTACAAATTTCGTGAATTATGGATGTGAATTGCCTTAAATTGTCTGTGAATAGCCTTGAATTGCCAATGAATTGGACTGAATTAGTGTGTGAATTGGGTTGAATTGAATTGAAATCAGATTTGAATTAGGTTGAATTGGCTTGAATTTGCTTGAACAGGACTGAATTTGTTGAATTAGTAGTAGTGGTGTACAACTAAGTCCGAGGTTATTTCCCCCCTCGCCTCTCGCCCAGCCGTCTGATTCCGAAGATCGTTCTCGTGCCTCTGTCACTGTCGCACCTGCGGCGGTGCGGTATGTTGGTGATGGCAGGGCTCTATGAGTGCGACAAGGACGGGAGACGTGAGAACGATCTTCTGAATCAGTCGGCTGCATCCACCAAGACACCCGCGGGCGCGGTCCGACCCGGCCCGGGGCGGCAGCTGAGGCAGGCGCGCGCCGAGCCACAGGTGGATCAGGTGGACCAATAACGCTACATCAAAGGAGGCGGAAAACAGTTGGGTCGCATTACAGGCGGGGACGGACACGAGGGCAGGGCTGGCTTACGGGCAGACATACGGACAGACACAGGGAGGAGGATACGGGCAGACATACGGACAGACACAGGGACAGTGACAGGAACAGATACAGGGACGAGGATACGGGCAGACATACGGACACAGGGACAGTCATAGGAACAGATACAGGGACGAGGATACGGACAGACATACGGACAGACGCAGGGGACAGACACAGGGACAGATACAGGGACGAGGATACGGGAAGCCATACGGACAGACACAGGGACGAGGATACGGGCAGACATGCGAGCATACAACGGACAGACACAGGGTCAGACATAAGAGCAGGCCCAGGAATTTTCATGACATTTTCTGACTTTCCAGGACGCTACCTATTCCATGACTTTCTAGAAAACTTGTGCGAAACCTCCGTACTAAAACCCGGGCAGGGGTGTGCGATAATTATTTTCCCTGTCAGTCTTTTGTAAAATACCAAAGGAAGCCCTTTCTCTTAGATTTTTCCGTGACACTCCCTACAGTTTCCAAGACCATGACATTACCTGACTTTCCAGGACTAACGCCCCCCCCCCCCCCGAAGCTTTTCTAGACTGCTGTTTTTCCCTAGCTATCCAGGTTTTCCAGACTTGTTGAAGCTGAGCTAGGCCTTGGCGAGGGTGTAGACAGTCCTGCCCCCGGCCCGGCACACACACAGTTGCCCTGGGGGAGCTGGGAGCTGCCTCAACAGCCGCACTACCTGTAAAACAAATTTGCAGCTTTTGCACACTCACGTGTCGAATATGTGACTTTGCACGTTACATGGTGTCGAGTTTTAGTAGACATTACTACGACGTCTAAACTTTAAACCTCTCGCAAGTGTCGAATGTTTGCACACTTGGACACATGGCCATTTTAAACTAAACACCAATTGACGTGCAGAACTAGACATTTGTTTTACCAGAGTCCTCAACAAGGAAATAAGCCGAGGCATGGAAATGAGGCAAATACAGGTTTTCCTCTCGTAGCGACCAGCGAATTGGCCGTGGCCGGCGTCGATATTTCATTTTGCGGTGTTTATTGAGGGCGGCCGGGTGTGTAAGCTCCCGGAGCCCACAGTCAATCTTTAACGGCAAACACTCGCAGCGGCGCGCAGGGCGGCGGGGCGGGGCGGGGCGGGGCGGGGCGGGGCGGGGCTGGGCGCGACAGAGGACACAACCAATCAGGTGGTCCGAGCAAAACAAACAAACAAACAAACAAACAGACGGAGAGGCGGGGCGGGGCGGGGCGGGGTGGGCTCCAGCGGCCGGCTGGACGCTCAGGCTCTCGCTCCAGCCCCAGCCTAGCGGCGCAGGAGAGACCCGGTGGGCCTGTTCTTTTCCCCCTCCAGCCGCTCCAGCCGCTCCAGCCGCGGCAAGTCTCCTGACGTCGCTGCCGCGCCCGCCCCGCCCCACCCCGCCCCACCCCGCCCCACCCCGCCCCGCCCCACCCCCGCCCCGCCCCACCCCGCCCCGCCCCACCCTGCCCCGCCGCACCGCGCCACGCCATGACCTGGTTTCCGCGCGGGCCGTTGACTTTCCTCCAGTGAATACCTTGGCTCCATTCCACCTGAGGCCCGCGGCGGCCGGGGCCCGGGAGGAGCACCACAAGTACCTGTCCGACGACGACCCGAAGTACCCCAAGGTACCCTGAAGACACGCATGCGGTGCGCTACCTTGCGGTCGGACATGTGAGAGGAGTACGACTAACACCAGTGCGGCCAGATCCACATCTGTGAAGGACACACGATACACGTGTCCACACTCTAAAGTTTTTACTAGCAAATTTGCTTAGTAACTACTCAGCGTTTGTGCTGTCATAAGTTATAAAGAAATTCGTTTAGTATTACATTACACACTAAATGGAAAGGGACAATTTTGTCCAAAGAAATGTTGCGTTTTTGTGCACACCAATCTCTTTTGACAAGTTTGTGTAGTAATTTGGGACGGTTTGTAATATTTCAGATGCAAGTTGTCTCAATTTAGTGGGACAATTTGTCCCAAGAAAATGATGTGTACAAAAACGCAACATTTTCTGGGACACAATTGTCCTTTTTCACTTAGAGTGTACGTTTTTCCTAGTATTATAATTACGGAGAAAGTAAGTACTACGAACACGTTTAGTATTACTAGGAAATATTTTAGTAATGCTAAAAGAATTTCATTATAACTTATGACAGCACAAACGCTTAGTAGTTGTTACTAAGCAACTATGGTAGTAAAAACTTTAGAGTGTAGTCGACTGATTCAGAAGATCGCGCGCTCTCCTCCCTCCGTCCTTGTTGCACCTGCAGCGGTGACCTATGCTGTCCATGGTAGTGCTCCATGAGTGCGACGAGGACAGAGGTATGAAAGTGATCTTCGGAATTTGTCGGTTGTTCAGACAGAGGGAGTCGCTGTAGACTAGGTATCCTTTAAGGTACAGCAGCAGTACGGGCATCAAGACTTTTCGGTGGCGGGGCTGCAAGCATGACCCTTTTCGTCCTTTCCTCAATTTCCTTCCTTCCTTTCTTCTACTCTTTTCCTCTCCCTTTTCCTCCCGGTTACTCGCCCTCAACTCCCTCTTACTCACAATGGCGGGGTTGCAGCTGCAACCCCGCGACAGTCTCTTGGCACCACTGGAATAAGGACCAGGTTGGAGGGAATCACTCTACACCAGGTATCACTGGAGGTACATATATATGAGCCCTATAGGCGTCAGGAGACTAACTTTGAGTCTCTCCAGATTGGGTACGCACTGGAAAAACAAAGTTAGAACGTAATGCCCTTAAAAAAAAAAGAGCCAACTTATAGAGCCTTTAAGTGCAATGCAAGGGGTCGTCAACTCTGATATTCCTCCGTACACGAAACTGATATTACCCCGATATTACTTCAATATTACCGATATTACCTTCATATTACATCAATATTACCCATATTTTTGCCAATATTACATCAATATTACCCATATTACCAACAATATTAAAATATTACCCTAATATTACCATGATATTACTGATAATACCAATATTCCTCCGTACACGGCTTAAGGCAGTTGACGACCCCTCGGTGCAATGAAATTTAGCACCTTTTGGGTAAAGTGGTGCCTGAAGGGCCTGAAGGGATGCTTTAGGCTTTTTAAAGGCACTATCACCATTATCAGCATACCAAGAGGGGTGTTGTGTCCTACCTTATTGTTTTTTCCAATATACCCAACAAGTAGACGTGCCAGCCACGGTGCAGCAAATACAAACGCCTCGTCATGTCCACGTGCGAAAACAAATAAATAAAAAAAATATCCTCTCCACCCCAAGGTCTCGTCTCTAGTATGACTTCTACAGACAGTCGCACGCACACTCCGCTCACAAAGGAATGTTCTGCGTCCACCTCATCTAGTGCCTCCTCCTCCGCCTCCCGCTGCACCCCCCCCCCCCTCCTTGCTAGACGTGCGGCGCGCGGCCTGAGTGTGGACTGTGGCTAGCCTTGAGGTTTTGCCCTATAAATACCTGTTCGGAGCCGAGCCGAGCCGAGCCGAGCCGAGCCGAGCCGAGCCGAGCCGAGACTTGAGCGCCTCCCGTGGCGGCGCTGTGACTTGGTCGGTGTGTCAGCTGTACGAGGGGGAGGGCGGCGCGCGGGTTAAATACACCCCCGTCGGGTTAAAAATACCTGCGGCCCGCGGGTATTTGCAGCGTAGAACAAAACCGGTGTTCGGCACGGCGTAAGCGTTGCGGGGGCGGCGCAGCTGGCCGACTGCAGGCCTGCAGAATGCCTGCTCCTGCTGCCAGGGATCCATCAGGCGCGGATACCGCGGGGCGGGGCGGGGCGGGGCGGGGCGGGGCGGGGCGGGGCGGGGCGGGGCGGGGCGGGGCGGGGCGGGGCGGGGCGGGGCGGGGCGGGGCGGGGCGGGGCGGGGCGGGGCGGGGTGGGGAGGGGGAGGGGAGGAGCTGGCCGAGACTGCTCTGCAAACTCAAGTGTGAGATAGTATCACACGTTTTACTGCAGAACCACTGTGTCTCACACTTTCAAAAACTATTTTCTGTCGTTGTATAGCAATCACGTTTTAGAGAACAGCATCAGCTTTTGTTGAAAATCCCGGTTAAAACGAGCTACCATGTGATGGGGTTTGGAACAACAATACACTAAATAATCGTAAATTAATGGTTTCGAAAATTTATAGGAACGTTGTTGTTTGTGATCAGAACCCTATCACATGGTAGATAGTTTTAACTGGGATTTAGAACCAAAGCTGATGCTGTTCTCCAAAACGTGATTGCTATTCAACGACCGAAAATAGTTTTTGAAAGTGTACACTGTTATTCAATTACTGTGACGTCACATTCTTTTTCATGTGAAAAGTGTCACATTGTTTAAAATGTAATGTCACATTCTTTTCAATGTGAATCGGCCAGAATATGCGTGCTAAATTTTATAGTCACATTCAAAAGAATGTGACATTAATATTAAAAGGAATGTGACAGTTTTCACATGAAAAAGAATGTGACGTCACAGGAATTGAATAACAGTGTAAGACACAGTGGTACTGCAGTAAAAAGTGTGATACTGTCTCACACTTAAGTTTGCAGAGTGTAGCGGGACCTCCAGTCTCTGCAGGCGAGACCTTCTTCGATAACAGGAAGGACAACGCAACAAAACTGAGAACTGCATTCATTACCGCGAGAAAATGGAAGAAGGAACTCTTTTAAACGTACCCCGGAAATTTCCGGGAACGAATGTCACCCACTTGCATAAGACACGAGTGACTTTCTTTCTCTTTTTCTCACACTTATCGTTGGCGTGCGACAAATCACCCAACCCACCAGGATGTGGGTGAGAGCCCTTTCGTACGCTCTCCCTCCATCGTGCGTACGCTTTGTAAAAATGGCCATGGCTTGCATGCGTGCGAATTCGCCTACTGATGTGTGAATCATTTGTCGAACACCGACATGTCAATAGAAGAAATCCAGAAACCTTCCAAACAACGGCATTCGCGCGCACTCGAATTTCCAATATACCGCAAAAATATACAAATTCGGCTATGATGTGCACTGCAAAAAATAAGTGCGGAACAATTACGGAGAAGTACCGTTAATTATTTTCCGGAGGTTTCCGTTATTGAAGAGTGCGGAAATCGCCGTGTTCTGGCCGCCATGAACTTCTTTTTGTGTGGTACGGAGACTAAAAACGGGCTTTCCGTAGCACTTTTTATGTGCTCGGAGAGGCCGTTTCACGTCTTCGTGGTGCGAAAATAGGGTTTACGGACTCTCCGTACTCTGCAATCCGTCGCAAATTTCATAGGGCAGGTACGGACCGCCGTACTTTGGTTCCGTATTCGTTTCTAATTTTTTTACAGTGTGGCCGCCTTCCTCATAACGCGTTGCTGTTACGCGCGGAGCTAACAGGCAGGCGGGGCCCAACCGGGCGGGCCGGCTATATGTTGGAGATGTATAGCGGGCGCAGTGCACGAGGGTCTTGTGCAGCAGCAGGAACAGCAGCGGGGGACTGCGCAGCGGGGCAGGAGGACACCCTTAGCCTGAATGGCGTGAGGAGTGTGCCTTCTGCAGAGCGACCCCGCTCTGTCTCTCTCGCTCTAAAGGGAGTCCAGCCAATAAGGGTGCGAGGGCGCTTTGGCTCTGTCGCACTCACGAAGTGGGCCTGCGAGCGCGCGCACCGGCATCGCTCTGCTGCAGAGGGCGAGAGGCGCCACGGCGCCGAGTCCCTTTTGACTTGATGCTCCGCGCGTCCCGCGCACTGCCCCGCCACGCCCCGCCATGCCCCACGATCCACGACCTCCAAAGGAAATAAACAAGATATCGTAGTCCGTAACCAACTGCGGCGTCCCGTACCTTGGTTTTAGAAACCGACAACGAAGCCACCGTACCTATCATCTGTTGTGTGCGGAGTCATATGTACGGTTCTTTCGAGGGGTCGACTACTCGGCTTCGTACCGAACCAACCGAACACAGGAGTTCGGAGTACACGGAGAACAGCTGGAGTTGGCGGAGTTAGTTCGGTTGGAGTACAGTCGGAGTACGCGTTTTAAAGCCGGAGTACTGCGGAGTACATCCGGAGTTCATCGGATAACACACCTGATTTTACCCGGAGAACGCTGGATTCTACAAGGTAGACGCACGTTAAAACCGTGTGAAGCTGAGCTAAATGTGCGTCTACCTTGGCCTGCGGCGCGCTAAAATTAAAATATTTTCGCGATTTTGGTTGGCATGCCTGTCCACCTCACATCCCACGCCTCACGCCTGCCGCTTCACTTCACGCCACCCCATCTTCCAGGCGGTCTCACCTTGCGCTTTCTGACAGGGCTGAGCATTTAAAGTTAAAGTTAAATTTAAATTTAGCTCAGCCAATAATTTCGACTAACGTGTGCACCCGTGCGCACAGTAGTGAAAATAAAAACAGTGCATGTTACGGTAAAAGCAGGTCAACAAATTGCCTAATCAGGCTGTACCTGATCGAGTACGGTCTTTGAAGTTACGGTTCACAGTCATTTTTAACATGGTGTCTTATGTGGGCTACAATGAATGAGGTACGGTGATGCTGTACCTTGCCTGTCACAGTTTTCCTGTACTTTGGTACCGTATTTTTGACAGTGTACAGGACTACGGTGGACACCGTTAAAAGAATTCACCGTCATTATTCTTTACAATGCAGCGCTTCACCACGGCTCGAAGAGCACCTCGTCTTTGGGTTTGCTGTGGTCCGGCCTACAGGTCGCCGCCGTCGCGTCGTGTCCTCGACGGGAAGGGTGTGTGGTGTGGAGCGCGGGGCGCATGGCGCATGGCGCGGGGCGCATGGCGCGGGGCGCATGGCGCGGGGCGCATGGCGCGGGGCGCATGGCGCGGGGCGCATGGCGCGGGGCGCATGGCGCGGGGCGCATGGCGCGGGGCGCATGGCGCGGGGCGCATGGCGCGGGGCGCATGGCGCGGGGCGCATGGCGCGGGGCGCATGGCGCGAGGCGCTTGGCGCGGTACGCGGGGCAGGGCCCCAGCCCCAGGTCCTTGCCCAGCCCGGCAGGGCAAGTCTGGCTGAGGTGCCCCGACGCGCCGGGCCGGGCCGCGCAGCGCCGGGACGCGACGGGACGGTCCCGGCCGGGCATCGATCCCCCTCCAGCCCCGCCCCGCCCCGCCCCGCCCCGCCCCGCCCCGCCCCGCCCCGCCCCGCCACGCCCCGCCCCGCCCCGGCAGCGACTCAGCGAGGGCCCCGCCGCCCCAGCGGCGCGTCGCACACGCCATGCCACCTCTAGCCCAGCGGCGGGGGCGGGGGCGGGGCGCGGCGGGCTGGGGGCGGCGCGCGGCGCACAGCCCAGGCCCCCGCCCCCGCATGGCAGCGCGGGAGGGCGGGGGGCGGGCCCGGCCGGGGGCAGAGCGAGGCCGTGGCACAGCGGGCTGCTGGGGGGTGGGGCAGGCGGGGGTGGGAGGGGACTGGGGCTGGGTACCAAAACAAAGCGGCTCTCCAGAGCTCCCCGCCCCGCCCCGCCCCGCCCCGCCCCGCCCCGCCCCGCCCCGCCCCGCCCCGCCCCGCCCCGCCCCGCCTCCACTGCGCAGCGCTGGCCGGGCCGCGGCGCGCTCCTCCACCCCCTGTACGTCGTTAGAGCCGCCACCACCCCACCCCGCGGGGCCGCGGGGGCCCGGGGGGCTCGGGGCGCGCTGTACACCGGGGCCGTACCGCGGTGGCTGGCGTCAGAACAGGCGAATATGAGCACGGGCGGAGCGGGGCCGGGGACCGGCCGCCCCCAAACAGGTCCTTACACTGCTGCCCCCGGAGGCGGCAGCGCTCAGCCCCGCCCCGCCCCGCCCCGCCCCGCCCCGCCCCGCCACGCCCCACCCCACCCCGCCCCGCCCCGGCCGGGGTCACAGACACGCACAGCGCGCCGACTCCACATTAAAATATATACGGAGAGCGGGAAAAGAGCGCGAGGAATGGGGGGGGGGAGGGGCATACAGAACACTGCCAGAAAGAAGGTTGGTCAAAGGTACGGTCCGTCGTCTAGGGCATTTGTTGCCCCTTGTCGACAGCCCGGTACTAAGCGCCGGGGCTGCAGTACAGTACAGTACAGTACAGTACAGTACAGTACAGTACAGAACAGAACCGTACAGTACAGTATAGTACAGTACAGAACAGATCAGTACAGTACATTATTTTTAGCTGGGGGACAAATCTTCCCGCGGCCATTTGCACTTCAAGATAGAGGACGCCTTGGCGATTTGTATCCTCTGGAAACGAGAGCAGGCCTGCACCGCGTCCTGCGGCGCTACGCGCTTCGTGAAGCCAATCGAAACAAAGTTGCACTCGTGAAGTAAAAATTCCTTGGAACAGGTACGGAACTACAGAGAACAAAATCCTGCTCTTTCAGTAGTGTGTTTTTATTAGAAAAGGGAGAAGACTTGTGGATAGAACAAAAAGCGTCCTGATTAGCTGAGCCCCTCACCACTACCCCCCACCACCACTAGTGCGCTCACACTGTTTTTCAATTACTGTGACGTCACGTTCTTTTTCATGTAAAAAGTATCACATTGTTTGAAATGTAATGTCACATTCTTTTCAAACGTGAATCGGCCAGAATAGGCGGGCTAAATTTTATTGTCACATTCAAAAGAATGTGACATTAACATTAAAAGGAGTGTGACAGTTATTTTCACATGAAAAAGAATGTGACGTCACAGTAATTGAATAACAGTGCACGTGGCGCGAAGCGCTCAGCCAATCAGGACGCTTTTGTTCTATCCGCTATTCTTCTCTCTTATCTAATCGAAACACACTGTAGGACAGGCGTTGGCGACGGGGACCACGGATGATGCTGTGTGGAAAAGCGAATAATGGGAAAGCGTAATCGTAAAAGCGTAGCGGTCTAACCTTATCGTAGCACATATTGTGTATTGAACTTTCTTGAAAATTGTTACGTTATAAGGACAGCATAGTTCGAATGTACGCGCGTACACTCGCACAAATTGTGTGCAAAGATAAGGTTGGGATGTTTTACTTTTACGCTTGCGCTCTTACATGTGCTTCCCTATATCGCACCCTATAAGTGAATGTAGCATGTATACATTTCACAGAAACGCGATTATGTGAGAGAGGGAGCCATTTGCCATTTTGGTTTCGCCAGGTTGTTGTACTGTACATTTTCAAAAAACAAAAAAAAAATTCAAATGATTATGCACCACTCCAGCCACACCGAGACACGTTTCACGCCACAGAACTACATTCGCGTTTAAAAAAAGATATTTTCGTAAATTTTTTCCTTGTGCACTTTCTTGTGCTTTGTCTCACAGGGACAAATTCAAACCAAATTATCTTAGTTTACATTACTTTACCTTACCGAGATTTGAACACGCAATATGATCCCTCCGGTTCCCGAAACTGCTCCTCTAACTACTCAGCCACCGAGGCTGCCTGCGAGACGTGGTGCTGGAGCCCGGGGCATCCAATGCCTTTCTCCTACCACTCCAAACAAGTTACATAATTCTGCAAAATTGTATTGAATGTGACAGTTCCCTGTAACCTATACATTGTTTTGTCATATGGAAACGTAATTTTATTGCGACATACTTTTTCACACACACGCACACACACACACACACACACACAAAATTATATTCATGTTACTCATTTTTGCTTCACACGAGTCTGATACAGGAAACTGTATCAAAGTCGATATAAGAATCTGTATTTTACTATTTCGAGTGCAATGATACCAGCGGATGGGTACAGTGGTTGAAGCGAATAATTTTGGTGTTTAATTTGCATGATAGACCAGAGTGTTTTTGTCGTCTTCAAGCAATCTATTGCATTAATAATTTTTCGTTTTGTTTCATATTTTTCAAAATTTTCATTTCGTATAATGCATATTTTCTGTCATGTTTGTTGGTCGTCAGGCTGGTACTGCGTGCTGCGTCGTGGAAGGTTCCTTCGTTTTCCCTTTACTAGCCCCGTACTAGCTCGCAGATCACCCATACGCGGTGTCACCCTGCACCAAAGATGACCGCGGGACCGCGGGTGTCCGGCGCGCCAACCCGAGCCGTGGACATGCCTGTGCGTGAGCCTGTTGGCAATGTCCTCTGCCGTGGGGGGCCGTGGCCGGGGCCGTGGCCGGGGCCGTGGCCGGGGCCTAGTCCCCACGGCCCGACGGAGAGGGCCCCACCCGGCCTCGCCCGGGCCCCGCGCCACGCCGGGCCACGCCTCGCGCTGCTCGCGGATCGATCCCCGCAGTGCCAGTGCGCCTCGCAGACCTCGGCGGGCTAGCAGGGCGGGGCAGGGCGGGGCAGGGCGGGGCAGGGCCGAGGCCGGGCGGGGCCGAGGCCACGTGGGGTTTTTTAGTCTTTCTGTATTTTTTCTCCAAAATGAATATTTCAATTTCGATTTCAAGCCTATGAGTGCGATAGACACAGGGCCGGGAGAGCGCTCTGCGCCCGTGCTGCCGCGCGTGCAGCACACAGCGGCTCAGGCTGTGCTGTGCAGGGCCGAGGCCGGCCGAGGCCACCCCAGACGACAAAAAACCCTGCACGGATCGGGCAATTCCGGGCAAGGGCAACTATCGGGCAACTCGGGGCAACCGTCGGGCAGCTTTGGGCTACTTCCGGGCAACCTCCGGACAACTTTCGGGCTCCACCCGGGCAACCCACGGGCCCCAGCTTTGCTGGTAACCAGAGTGTAGGTAAGGCCCGAAGCAGCCAGCCGGGGACAAGCAGGGGGAGACACCGAACTTGCCAATGGCAGGGGCGAGGTAGGCCAGCCGCCTTTCATAGACGCTAGCTGGTTGCCTATCACAGCTTCGTCAGGCGCTGGCAGTGTTGCGGGATTGCATACTCGCCAGCACTACATGGGCCATGGCGCCTAACGGGAGATAAACCCGAAACACTGTTAAGCATTTAAAGAAACATCCGGTACAATTTTTTGACTGGGAAGAGAAGAGCGCCGTATTCGTCCCGGCATGATCGATAGGTTATCCGGATGACCTCAACCGCCACACTATAAAGTCTATGGACTTTCTCTGTGGACGTTTTTTGGCCACAGTTTTAGTGACAAGTCCATTTTTACCGATACGATGGTCTACAAATTTGTGAACATCTAGAGACAAATTTGTTCATAGCTGTCAACGAAATTATTGTCCTATGGACTTTTATGCGGACAGATTAGACGCAATTTTGCAAACAGGCTGTCCATATTTTTTTGCGTCACCAAGCCTATGGATAACTTTTATTTGTGTCCAACTGTGTACACTTTGTCCGACAATATGGACAAGTTGTCGATAATTGTCAACAAATTTGTCACCAGCTTGGAAACGCTCGCAAATATGTTTCCAATTTGTCCACAAAAAAGTCCACTGCCATTTAGAGCGCAGCGCGCTGCAACGCACTGAGCTGTGGGCATCCTCGTTCTTATTGACAAAACACCAACATTTCGCAGACCGTGAAGCATATTGTAGCGCAGCAGGTCCGGATAAGGTGTTCCAGCATCATCCCGCACTTGATGACCGTGAGCAGCAGGCAAGTAGTTCGTCGCGGCGGGATGATCCGAACGACGGCCTTGAGCGCGCGCAATGGCGCCTCGAAGGACGCGCGGGTGCCAACAAGTCCCTCAAGGACTTGACCAGCGGCAGGACGGCGCGGTGGGTCCTGGGAACCAGTCAGCTGATCGGGTGGGGTGGGGCGGGGTGGGGCGGGGTGGGGGGGAGGATCGGAAGGCTCTCAGTCGCATGCAGGCCTGCAGCGGGCCCCGCCCCGCCCCGCCCCGCAGCAGCATCGCGCTGCGCCGCGCCCGTACGGAACAGGCGGTGCCACGGACCGTTATAGCTGGACTAGGGGCCGCGGGGCGGGGCGGGGCGGGGTGCGGTGGGGCGGGGCGCAGCGGGGCGGGGCGGGGCGGGGCGGGGCGGCGGGCTCGCATCGGATGCCTTCACTCCCCCCTCTGCTCCGCACCCGGGCCTCTGGTCCCTACTCCTCGCTTCCCCCTCCACGCAGGAAAGTGAAAGGGGACGCGGTAAAACGCCTTGAAAGTTCAACAGGACTGTGGAGCTGAGCGGCAGAGCCAGGACCTGAGACTCGGCAGCCTGATCCTTGCCGGCAAACTGATTCAAAAAGAGCGCTTTCCTCGAGGGGTAAATAACTCCGAATTTTGATGTACACCACTAATTCAAAATTCACTCTAATTCAAACTAATTCACGCGAATTCAAAACTAATTCACGCGAATTCAAAACGAATTCAAAACAAATTCAAGCGAATTTAAGGAATGACCTCAGAAAATACACGAACATCTGATTCAAATTATTCTCTCAATTACATGATTAAATAGGATTTTTAGTAAATTATTGTCAATGATTTCTATTTATTCCAAATTATTGGAAATTCACTTGCAACTGCGCAAAATAATCACAATTATTTCAATTACTTTTTTAAACTTTTCAGAAACAAATTTTGCTCTGCAATTGAAAGGGTGGCGTGAAAACATGGAAAATTTTTGCGGCAGTAAACCTCCCGAAGGAGGTTGCGGTTCCCGCCAGGCACAGGGCTTTAACCCCCTGTGGCAGCCAACTGCTTCGGTGTTCCATGGGAACCGGCGCTTTGCTGACTGCGATCCTATCGCGCAATTCGACAGATTTGATCCCCGTACCACCATTGGCCTACCCCTAGAGGTACGAGCGGTGTCAAGGGCGTTAGACTTCCTGATCCCAGTTTCAGAGGCCTTACCTCAGAGGGGTACGCGGGATTCGAACCCACAACCCCGAGTGCCGACACGTAGCCAGAACAGGAAGCGACCCAACGCCCAGAGCCACCGAGCCAACGGCGGTGAGACTGTTTAACTTCTACTTGACCTGCCCTGGAGCAGCTGCCAAAGGAAATCCCAAGCGCGAAAAACACTTTCCCGAGTGGGAGTCGAGCTTGGGACCACTCGGTTCGGTGTTGCGCGCTCTACCAACTGCGTCACGACGCCACGATGACTGTACAGTGCGACGGGTTCGAGCCGTATTTGCCGCGTATCCTGCAGCCTCCAGCCAGGAGGACAGGGCAAATACAACTCGAACCCGTCGCACTGTACAGTCATCGTGGCGTCGTGGCTCAGTTGGTAGAGCGCGCAACACCGAACTGAGTGGTCCGAAGTTCGACTCCCACTCGGGAAAGTGTTTTTCGCGCTTGACATTCCCTTTGGCCGCAGCTGGATGGCAGGTCAAATAGAAGTTAAACACGTCTCACCGCCGTTGGCTCGGTGGCTCTGGGCGTTGGGTCGCTTCCTGTTCTGGCTACGTGTCGGCACTCGGGGTTGTGGGTTCGAATCCCGCGTACCCCTCTGAGGTAAGGCCTCTGAAACTGGGTTCAGGAAGTCTAACGCTCTTGACACCGCTCGTACCTCTAGGGGTAGGCCAATGGTGGTACGGGGATCAAATCTGTCGAATTGCGCGATAGGATCGCAGTCAGCAAAGCGCCGGTTCCCATGGAACACCGAAGCAGTTGGCTGCCACAGGGGGTAAAAGCCCTGTGCCTGGCGGGAACCGCAACCTCCTTCGGGAGGTTTACTGCCGCAAAAATTTTCCATGTTTTCACGCCACCCTTTCAATTGCAGAGCAAAATTTGCTTCTGAATTTTTTAAAAAATTAATTGAAATAATTGTGATTATTTTGCGCAGTTGCAAGTTAATTTCCAATAGTTTGGAATAAATAGAAATCATTCACAGTAATTTAGGAAAAATCCTATTTAATCATGTAATTGAGAGAGTAATTTGGATCAGCTGTGCGTGTATTTTCTGGGGCATCCCCGAATTTAAAACGAATTCAAGTTAATTCACAAAAAGATCACAATAATTTCAAAAAAAAACTTTGCAATAAATTCAAAAAATTCAAAGCTAATTCAAAACGAATTCAATTCAATTTAGACAAATTCAATTCAAATTCACGCAATTTGTACACCGAATTCAGAGTTGTTTACCCCTCGGCTTTCCTCGCTCTGTCTCTCTCACGCTCATGCCGCGGGTGCACCGTAAAGGTGCGAGAGAGACAGAGAGAAAGAGTATATATCGCTCTTCTGAATCAGTGGTCTGGTCAGGTACGTGTACGCACGGCCCAAATGGGTAATAACTAGTGGGGCGCGACAGAACCGCCAGGGGAAAAAAGAGGAGGATGTTTACCCTCGCTCCGACCCTCCAAGCTTGCTACAAACCAACCAAGACGGACTCGTAGGTGATGGCCTATATGGCCTAGAACAGCGCGGCAGACCTCCCCTCGACCCCGACCTGGCACAATACGGCCCTCCCCGGCCCCGCCCGGCCTCACGTGTTCGACGGTCAGGGCAGCAATCTTGGTGATCATCTCGGCGGCGCTGGTCTTGGCTGGCAGGGCCGCGCCGCGCCGGCCCGGGCCGAGACGGGCGGCCATCGGCGACCTTTGACGCGCCGTCCGTGATGACGCGGAGCTGGGCGGGGCGGGGGAAGGGCTGCCCATCGGTGGGCGGGGCGGGCGGTGCCGGGGTCAGAAGGGGGCGCGTCGTCGGGGCGCGAGGTTTGGGTACAACTCCAGGCTGGGCAGGGCACATGGCAGGGCAGGAGGCAGGGCAGGAGGCAGGGCAGGAGCCAGGGCAGGAGCCAGGGCAGGAGCCAGGGCAGGAGCCAGGGCAGGAGCCGGGGCAGGAGACATGACAGGAGGCAGGGCAGGGTATGGCAGAAGGAAGGACAGGAGGCCGGGCAGGAGGCAGGGCAGGAGGCAGCCGACTGATTCAGAAGATCGCTCTCGTAATCCCGTCCTTCTCGCACTCATGAGGCCATGCCACCCCCAACATGGGGCACCGCCATGAGTGCGACAAGGACTGGGGGAAGAGAGCGATCTTCTGAATCAGAGGGCTGGACAGGAGGCAGGGCAGGGTAGGGCAGGAGGAAGGACAGGAGGCAGGGCAGAAGGCAGGGCAGGGTAAGGCAGGAGGAAGGACAGGAGGCAGGGCAGGATGCAATAAAGGCAGGAGGCAGGGCAGGAGGCAATAAAGGCAGGAGGCAGGGCAGGAGGCAGGGCAGGAGGAAGGAGCCGAATTATTCCGAAGAGGGCTCTCCTAGCTCTGTCTCTCTCGCACCTATACGGCGAAGCCCATCAGTGCGGTGAGGTGACAGGGTGAGAAAAGCGCTCTTCGGAATAAGTCGGCTGGGCAGGAGGCAGGCCATGTAGGGCCGCTCGCCTTCAACTTGATGTCTACACCCCAGTACAGCCCAGACCCTCCACACTCCGCTACCGGCTAACGCTACCCTCAGCTGAGCTAGAGCAGTGAATATCGCGGGCCAATGAGCCTGATCCTCTCCTTTTCTTTTTTCTTAATTTTTTTTTCTCGATCCTTGAGGCTCGGTTGCCCTGCAACCCGCGAGCGTATGGTGTGCCCTGTCGGGCCCGGCCCGGCCCGGGTGGGCCGCAGAGCAGCCGAGCGTTCAGAAGTGTCCTCTCGCTCGCTCCTAATGGCCGAGTCCCATCAGTGCGACGAGGACAGAGACACGAAACCACTGTGCGGAATCACCCTGCAGGGCAGCCGTCTGATTCCGGAGAGCGGTTTGAAGTGTCTTCTCTCTCGCTCCCTATGGATTCGTTCCATGAGTGCGACAAGGACAGAGACAAAACGCGGACGAAACCGACTTTCGGAATCCGACGGCAGGGCACCGAGCCCAGCTCAAAGCACTGTCCCCCGCTCCTGGCGGGCTTCGCTCACAGCGGCTGGGCGAGGAACAGCTTCGCAAATTGCAATTTTTTTTTAAAGCTTTGCAACTTGCGAAGCAATGCTTTGCAATGGCGAATTGATGCTTTGTAATTGCAAAGCAAATGCTTTGCAAACTGCAAAGCTTTAAAATTCTTTGTAGGAATTTATTAACAGTGCAAGCGAGAGGACACAACGAACCGATTTGTAGAATCAGACGGCTGGCACAGTTTGGCGAGCGAGTTAGTGAGGTCACAGCCGCGACAGCAAAAGTCCGCGCAAGACACCTGTGCGTAACGGGACTGTATCTCCGCATGCCTACACTTGGCAACATCTGAGCTCAAGTGCAGGGAAGTTGCCTAGTAAGCAGGTGGAGAAACCGCCGCCTGTCCACTGTACACAGGTGTTTTGCGCGTCATTTTGCCTAACTTTTCTGGCAACACTGTCACAGAGCAGCACTCCGCCACGCACCCAAAAAGACGTTTCTCGATTCAAGAGGAATAAAGTACTGTCATGACAACACTTTGACATCGGTCAACGAGATTTGGTTCTTGGATCAAGAGAGCACTGCTCTTGCCACAAGAATGTTCTACACTGTAAGTTCCTTACGAAGAACTGCTCTTCGTAAACGTACAATGGATTTGGGTCCACTGTCATACAAACAAATTCTTTGTAATACGAAGAACTCCGGTTTGTAATACGAAGAGTTTGTGTTTGTTGCTTATTAGCTGCCCTTCTTTTTAATATGAAGGAAAAGGGTTTGCAATACGGTGGTTGCAGATACTTTGTACATTACGAACCCAATTCTTCGTAATATGAAGAGTGCTCTTCGTAAGATATTAAGAGTATGTTGAGAAATAATTCCTTCTGCTCAAAAGGAACACAAAATATTCTCAATACAAGAACGAATACGTTCACTGGTAAAACAAATGTTTAGTTTCTAACATATCTCGTACATGTACGACTTTACGCTTTTCGACTTTGTTGCTCACCAATCGATTCTGAGTTGATACATACAGTAATGAAAATTTACAATATGAATTGTATCTGTACAAGATCTTTCATGAAAAATTTTCCAGTACCCGGTATAAGAATTTCTCACAGGGATTTACGAAAAAGTATAGATTGCCAGTTAGTGTGCAGAGCAACTCGTCAGCAGGCAGGAGGGCACCCAACCCCACCCCACCACAGGCCATCCCAACAGAGCACCCCTCTACCATGGCACTCCACCACTGTAAGGCGATTCCGAACACCGTTTTGTAGGTTCCTCTCTCTTGCTCCCTATGGTCGAGCCCAATGAGTGCAACAAGGAAAGAGCGCACGCTAACTGGCAATGTACTTTTTCGTACATGTGAAATGTACGCATATAAACGTGCGGATTTATGTAAAAAATCGTGCAGAATTATGTAGAATATTGTACATGAATCTGTTTATTATTGTGCATTTTTTCGACCTGTAATAAATTCTGCAGATCTATGCACAATATTTTACATAATTCTGCACGATTTTTTACATAAATCCGCACGTTTATATGCGTACATTTCACATGTACGAAAAAGTACATTGCCAGTTAGGGTGCGACGAAACCAGTGTGCGGAATCACCCTACAGGACGCCCGCCCTGCCAGAGCACCTTGCAGCAGGGTGATTCCGTGGTTTAGTCTCTGTCCTTGTCCCACTCATGCGGGGCACGGTCATACGGAGCAAGAGCAGAGGACACGGAGGACACCCTCTGAACGCTATTCGGAATCACCGTGCTGACCACACCCTAACTGGCAATGTACTTTTTCGTACATGTGAAATGTACGCATATAAACGTGCGGATTTATGTAAAAAATCGTGCAGAATTATGTAAAATATTGTGCATAGATCTGCAGAATTTATTACAGGTCGAAAAAATGCACAATAATAAACAGATTCATGTACAATATTCTACATAATTCTGCACGATTTTTTACATAAATCCGCACGTTTATATGCGTACATTTCACATGTACGAAAAAGTACATTGCCAGTTAGCGTGCAGCAAGGTGATATTCCGAACACCGTTTTGTAGTGTTCTCTCTCTCTTGCTCCTTATGGCCGAGTCCCATGAGTGCGACAAGGGGAGGGCGACGAGACCAGAGCGCGCGGAATCACCCTACTGGCGGCAGAACTCGCCCGTCACAGTGCGCCCGCGCCCCGGCCCGGGCGGGTCGCGCGGCGGTTGACAGAGAGCAGGGCGTACGTACAGCGCTATGCAGGGCCCGGCCCGGCCGCGCCGAGCGCGCACGTGCAGCGGGCCGGGTCGTTGACCGGGGCGGGGCGGGGCGGGGCGGGGCGGGGCGGGGCGTAGCGGGGCGGAGGAGCTCGAGCGAGCCAGCAGCGAGAGCGGTCGGGGCGGGGCGGGGCGGGGCGGGGCGGGCCGCGCCCGGACGGGTGGGCCAGGCTGGGTTTGGGCCCCGCCGCGCCACGCCGCGCCACGCCATGCCCCAGCGCGCCAGCGCGCCCCCCAGTTAGCCGTGGCGCGGCGGTGGGGCGGGGCGGGGCGGGGCGGGGCGGGGCGGGGCGGGGTGGGGCGGTGCCGCGCGCGGGGCAGTGGCCGTACCCAGCCCGTCCACCCCGGGCGAGGCGGGCTGTACAGTACGTACTGCGCTATGCAGTCAAGCAGGCAGACCGACGGCGAGGCGGGCGTTCCGCGGGAGGCACGCTCGGGGTGGGGCGGGGCGGGGCGGGCTGGGGTATCGTGGGGTGTGGCTCGGTTTAGAGACTACTTCACTGCTGGGGTCAGGTACTGCTGCTCCTTAAGTAGAACTCACCGAGAAGCCGAGAGAACTAGGCCACAGGGTGGAGCTACTGGGGCTGTGCGATATTCGAATGTCAATATCGTGATACGATATCGACCCGGTACATATTGCGATACACCTCGATATATATCAAATATCGATAATATCGAGGAATATCGTGCTATCGAGAGGTATCGCAATATTGCATCAAGTGATGTCGTGATATCGAGTTATATCGTAGGATTGAGGGATATCGCAATATGTGGTCATTGGTATCGCGTCACTAAGTACAGGAAAATAATCTAATGTAGTAAATACATTTTTAATTACAATTTTAAGAAACTTACAATGATGCATTTGATGACAATTTACTTTTTCAGCCCACGCTTCGGTTGAGGCGGTTTAACAGACTTCGTATTCGAAGAAAGAAATACTAGTTGATCTACGTGTTCCCCATCTATAGGCAGGTCTACCATTAAGTGCCCGCCCTTGCTGAAAACCCTCTTATTGGGTACCCTGGCACCTGGCACCTTGGCCAGCTAGATGTTTCCCAGCGACCTGCGCAAGGAGCGGCATTCAATGTGCGTGGACCTTTGACAAGCCAATAGAAGGAATACCTCTAGATATTACAGCGTCGCGATGTTTCTTGATACTACGATACGCCACGATATATCACGATATACAACTATACCGCGATACGCCTCGATACTGCGATATGCACCAATAACGATAAGCACCGATATCGACATGTCGATATCGAGATAATTTCGACATGTCGTTGTCGAGATAATGTCGAGGGTCTCGATATCGGGATGATATATTGTATCGATCTTCGCAATATCGTAATGATATCGTATCGACCTTCGCTATATCGGAATATCGCGCAGATCTCGGTTGAGCTTCGCGCTTCTCACATATGAATAACTCTGATATTATATTCTCTGCTTTTGCGTCAACGCTATGTCGCTTCACCTGTGCCCGGGCGGGTTGTGGTGGGGTGGGGTGGGGGTGGTGGAGTTGGGCGGGGCGGGACAGGGCGAGAGAGAGAGAGAGAGAGAGAGAGAGAGAGAGAGAGAGAGAGAGAGAGAGAGAGAGAGAGAGAGAGAGAGAGAGAGAGAGAAGACTCGTAGCGCTCTTCTATTTGCAGGGGGGCGCGGCGTAAGCCGATTACGCGCCACCAGCCGCTCGGAGGCACGGGGGCGAGCAGGGGTAGTACACGCACCCGCGCGCTCTGTCGAGCAGAACACCCAGACACCCCGCCGCGCCCACGGGTTTGAATTCCCCATAAAAGTTGATGTCATTCGAAAAACTCTTAACTTTGCACGGGAAGATTCGAACCTCGGTTCCGCGGCTGCACGAGCGGACACTACGATGCCACGGTACCACATGCCTGACCATCAGTGTTGCCACAAGTTAGACAAAAAAACCGCGCAATACACCAATGCGTTACGGGACTGTATCCCCGCCTGCCTACGAGGCAACGTCTTGGCACGAGAGAAGGGGCGTTTCCCAGTAGGCATGCGGAGATACTTCCACCCGCACCCAGGTGTATTGCGCGTTTTTTTTTTTTTGTTTTTTTTTTTTTTTGCGTAGGAAGGTGGCTTTGCCTTCTTCCAGTATAGCCGAAGGCACAAAGACGGTGGCTAAAGAAACATTGGATGGGAAAAGATATTAAATGAAAGCAAATAGGGGTGGTATTAGAACCACTGTCCACTGCGTACGCGGGAGGTTGTGGCGCCCCGCCCCGCCCCGCCCCGCCCCGCCCTGCCCTGCCCTGCCCCGCCCTGCCCCGACCCGCCCCACCGCGGAGAACTCAGCTGAACAGAACTGCCAGAACGGAATTGCTACGCCTCCAGTCAGCGGCCGGCGCGGCGGAAAATCGAACAGCCAACCTAAAATATGCATTAACCCTTTGCCTCCCCGGAGAAACCCCCCCGGTGGGGTTGGACGGAGCCTGCGACTGCGTATGCCGCCGAGCTACGAGCGAGAAGGTCCTGCCTGGGGTGGGTTGCCAATAAGCCTCACAGCGTCAGCCCCCCCCCCCCTCCAGAACGGTGCGCCCCCGCCGCCGGGTCATGTTCGTATCGGTTGCTTTGCTGAGTGTATCACGTGACTAGGGTCGCGTCTCCAGAAGTGTCGCTCTATAGATTTAGGGCCCCGCACCGAGGGGGCCTCAACTCACCTAAAATTTGTACACATGATTTCAAGATTTCACATGATTTCACATGATTACACGTCTTCTAATTGAAAGAAATAATTCGTAAAGTAAATGAAGCGTATTTTGAGCTTTATATGAGCCCAAAATACGCACTCAAATCAATATTGTTTTTCGGCAATAGATCCACATTTTAAGAAAATGATTTCGAAGACATTAGCGATTGTGTACACATGATTTCAGGAGTTGAGGCCCCCCCGCCCCGCACTCGCCCCGCCCCAGAGTCCCTCCGCACGCCAGGTGGGATGCGCGAGGCTGTGGTAGCGAGACAACTATTCGCACATTGCCAAATATCAATACCATAATTCCCAAACAAAACCAAACCAAACAAAACCCATGCAGGCATAACCAGTTGATGCCGATAGAGCTCCTTTGTGTTTGACGTTGACGCTGCAGAGTTGCGGGCAGCGGCGCTGGTTCGGAGTATTTATTTCTATTCGTGTCCGAGGGTCCCAGTCGACGTGCTCTATTGGCCATGAATAGGAGCTCCCAAACAAACGCGCGCTGGCTCACAAAGTGTTCCCCGGCCCTCCGCGAGCCCCTGGCCCCTGGCCTGGCCCTTACCCGGCCCGCCCGCGCCCCCGGCCCGGTCCCCGAACCTCCCGCCGCCCCCAGAGTCCATGGCGAACATGGCAGCTGCAGTGGCTATATTATCGGTCTCGGCAACCGTCGACCGTCGGTGCGGTGGTTCAAGCCCCACCTCGCTTTCCTTATTCCCCTCAACCTCCAGGATGAGAGCTTGGACGATCGGAGGTACACTACATAGCGAGGGGTACCTGCCCTTCTCCAATCAGTGTACACCATCATTTTCCCTAGGGGTTGGGGTTGGACAACTAAACCAGAACTACCCGCCTCTGTTACGAATCACGTGGACAGGCGGCTGCTTGCTGGGACACAACGGATCCCATGACTCCTAGGTTAAGCCCGCGAGATCCCTAGTTCCTACGGATGGGTATAACCCGATTTTTAATTTTCTACGTTTACAGCGATAGAACAAATTAGTGTGAAGCTTTCTCGAGACGGGACTGTCGATGATATGGTTGTCGAAGAAAAATGACGGGCACACAATTTTCCCGTCGGAATTCTGACAGAATGGCGAAGGTCTTGACATCTACACGAAGCAGTTAAACTGGCAAGTACGTCTCAAAGAGACGCCTTGCTATATGATGGTGATTTACCACTAAACGCTTGAGGTCTGTCTGTCTGACATTTATCCATCCATCCATCCATCCATCCATCCATCCATCCATCCATCCATCCATCCATCCATCCATTCGTACATTCATTTATTCGTTGGTTCATTCGTTCATTCGTTCATTCGTTCATTCGTTCATTCATTCATTCATTCATTCATTCATTCATTCATTCATTCATTCATTCATTCAAAATCAGTCAGTCAGTAAGTCAAAATCAGTCAGTCAGTAAGTCAAAATCAGTCAGTCAGTCAGTCGAAATCAGTCAGTCAGTCAAAATCAGTCAGTCAGTCAAAATCAGTCAGTCAGTCGAAATCAGTCAGTCAGTCAATGAGGTCCGTCCGTCCGCCCGTCACTCTGACAGTTCTGTCTGCGTGTCAGTCCGTTGGAGGCGTGGGCAACAAGGACTTACGCTTATGGAAGGCAATAATGAGGTCAAGGTCCCCCACTCCCTTTTCACTTCAATCGTGGGATCCGGCCGGGTCGAGTGGGTCCTAACTGCCTGCGGAGGGGCGGGGCGCGGGGCGTGGGGCGCGGGGCGTGGGGCGTGGGGCGTTGGGGCGCGGGGCGTAAGGCGCGGGGCGCGGGGTGCGGGGTGCGGGGCGTGGGGTGCGGTGTGCGTCGGGGCGCGGGCCCCTGCTCTCCCCTCCGAGGTGCAGGTATCGGTACCGGTGCGACTGTGTCATATCCGGCAGCCGGCTCCGGGTCGGTGTTGCAGTAGATTAGTACGGCGTATGGTATAAATCCTCGGGGGCTCGAGTACCCCAAGTGCACAATCTCTTGGCCGACCCGCCGCAGCGTAAAAATGGCCCCGGTGATTTCTACCGGGGGCATTATTGATTGTCGCGGTGATTTGTTACTCCGTGGGAACTACTTCACTCCCCCCGCCGGGTGAATCATTCTCCTCGATATAAATTTAGCTGGTACAACGGGGTATTACGCCATCACCAACATCATCATCGAGGGTTCAGTTTCTGGTGTGCAACATTCACGCAGACTTTTGTGTTTCCAAAGCGGCGCGCGGCACTGGACGTGCCAGGTCGCGACAGCTCCACTCCTGAGGCCTCGAGGGTGTTTGGCGACGGCCACCCCGCCCGACTGCACCCCGCCCCGCCCCACCCCACCCCGCTCCACCCCGCCCCGCCCCACCCCACCTCATTATCACCCCGGCAAGGGCACAGCGGCGCACCGCGGTGCAGGCCCATCAACGCTCTGTAAGCAAGTTTGCACCGCCCCGCCCCGCCCCGCCCCGCCCCGCCCCGCCCCGCCCCGCCCCGCCCCGCCCCGCCCCGCCCCGCCCCGCCCCGCCCCGCCCCGCCTCTCCCTGGCCGCGACAGCGGGGGATAGCAATCACGCAAACTTTGTCATCATGTCGTTTCGCCGTTGCCATGATGCAGGTCGGTCCGGGCCGTTGGTCCCGCGGGGCGTCCCGGGTGCAGCCCGGAGCTGGTCAAAGAGGCCGTCCTCTCGCCCCTGAGGGTCCTCCTGGTCGTCAGGCTCGGCGGTGACGGCGGGGGCGGGGACGCCTTTGCACCCGCGATCAGCAGCGCGCCCCGCGCATCGCCCGACTAAATATACCGCGCTGAAATAACGGACGATTTCTAGTTATTTTTAACCTGACGCACCGGCCGGCCGGTAGGGCACGCTGCTGTGCGTATCGTAGGGTGCCGGCGCCTGCACAACCCCCACGCCGGCCGCATCAGGGCGGGGCGGGGCGGGGCGGGGCGGGGCGGGGCGGGGCGGGGCGGGGCGGGGCGGGGCGGGGCGGGGCGGGGCGGGGCGGGGCGGGGCGGGGCGGGGCGGGGCAGGGCGGGGCGGGGCGGGGCGGGGCGGGGCGGGGCGGGGCGGGGCGGGGCGGGGCGGGGCGGGGCGGGGCGGGGCGGGGCGGGGCGGAGCGGAGCGGGGCGGGGCGGGCGGGGCGGGGGCGCAATGCACGGTGCACATACCTCGTGCCTTATTCCTTCATCGCGAGCTTTCCTATTTCTCTATCACGCCCCTCTCCCCACCTCTATCTCTCTCCTTTCTCTCTCTTCCTCTCGTATACGCACAAGTGCCCGTCCCGCGCTTTTCTGTTTCTCTATCCTGTGAGGCGTGACTACCTCCTCCCCCCTCCTTTTTCCCCTGCACCGCCACGCCACGCCACTCCTCGGCCGCGAGTCCCGTACGCAGCTCGAGGCTGTGCGCGGCTGGCTGAGCGGACGCGGCAGGGCGGCGCGGGGCGGCGCGGGGCGGCGCGGGGCGGCGCGGGGCGGCGCGGGGCGGCGCGGGGCGGCGCGGGGCGGCGCGGGGCGGGGAGGAGTTGAGCGGGGCGCAAAGAAACCGGCTGAAGAGCCCCTGCCCGCTGCAGCAGCTAGAAGCTCGCGCCTGCCTGCCTGACTCCACCGCGGGCCCGCGAGAGTAGAGCTCCTGCATCACCTGCTGAAGACAGACCTACTACCTGCTGTGGCTCCTCTGCATCACCTTCTACCTGCTGCTGACACACCTGCTACTAGCTGCGGCTTCTGCATCACTGGCTGCATACACACCTGCTACCAGCTGCGGCTCCTGCATCAACTGCTTCAGACACACCTGCTACCTGCCGCGGCTCCTGCACACCTGCTACCTGCTGCGGCTCCTGCATCACCTGCTGCAGACACACCTGCTACCTGCTGCGGCTCCCCTGCATCACCTGCTACCTGCTGCGGCTCCTGCATCTTCTGCTGCAGACACACCTGCTACCTGCTGTGGGTCTGCTCACTGACGTTCGGCTCTTAAGTCCCTGCAAAGCCGCGGTGGACAGTTCGGTGCTGGGCGCGGCCGCCTGCGAGCTGAGCTCCGGCATGCGCCATTGTAGGCAACTTCGCTGCGCACAGGTCCGCCCATGGCTTTTGCAACTTTTACGCACTTTTACGTCACGAATGATAAAAGTTGTGCCTCTCCCGCCAGATATTTGAATGCGCAGGGCTTCTGGATGTCCGGTCCTCGCAGCTCACAGGGCGGAAGCCCTCCCTGCTCGCCCGTCTCTTCCCAGAGAATATCATCACCCTCTCCCACGCCTGCAGAGAGAGAGAGAGAGAGGAACGTCCGTAAAATGTAAAAGTTTGGAGCCGGCACATTACGCAATGCTCGGGAGAGTGAAAGAGCAAAAGAGTAAGGGCGAGGCTGCGGGGCACCAGGGCGGGGTGGGTAGGTGGAGGGTGGGGTGGTACGGGGTGGGGTGGTTTGGGTCTGGGGTGGGGTGGGCGGCGGAGGGGGCGAAGCTGGGCCCAACAGAAGACGCCCAAAACCGGCCAGAGGCAGCGGCATGCGTCGATAGCCCCCCGGCCACCCCCAGCCACCCCCGGCCGCACCCGGCCAACCCCCCGCGCACCACCCGCGCAGCCGCGGCCGCCCCACCCTAAGTGCAGGCCGCGCCCCGCCCCGCCCCGCCTCCCGACCGCGCCCCGCCACCCCCGGGCCCACCCACACCCACACCCCTAGGAGCCGACGGCTATTAGGTCACAGTGCACCCCTACCCATCCTCCTACCCCGCTACGCCACGCCCCACCCTCGGCCGCGCCACCGCGCCGGCTGCGTAGAGCCGCGGTGCGCCCCGCCCCGCCCCGCCCCGCCCCGAACCGCCCCGCATGTGACCCAGTGAGACGCACCATAGCGCACTGGCACCCCGCGGAGCGAGGCAGGCGAGCCCCTGCTGTCTATTGTATAGCGACACCCTGCAAACAGGAACACCCTTCGAACGGCCCCGGAACAGAACAGTACGTGTAGCCAGAAAGTTGAGCAAAAAGCTGCAAAATACACCCTGTGCTTAACCGGACGGTATCCAAACCTGTCTACTCGGCAACGTCTGGGCAAGAGTGCAGGTGAGTTGCATAGTAGGCAGGCGGAGATACCGCCACCTGCACAAAGGTGTATTGAGCGGTTTTTTGCCTGACTTTTCTGGCAACACTGCTACTTCACACTATGCGGGTCAGCCTATTCTTTCCAGCCGTAAGACTTCGTTGACTCGTGCTCACTGTAAATCTGAGAGTCATGTTTCTGACAGAAATTGAGCGAGGCATATAACATCGCCCTAAAGGAGTGAGGAAATTCTATATCGCTCATTTGGAGTGACAAGCCTCCTCAAATCGAGCGAGATCACTAGATATCGCTCGTTTTGAGTCGTTTGAGCGACTGAAAAGGAGTGATATTTAATAATATCACTCCCCAGGAGCGACAAAATTTGGGTCACCAATCTCGCTCTCCTGAGAGCGAGATTTCTCACTCCTCGATTTACAGTGCTGGGAAGGCAGATCCGCAATTCAGTTATACATATCCTCTAAAACACCCGCGCGGAACGTTATTAAATAAATTAATGAAAGACAGAGTTGAGAATGACAACCATGCGATGGCTGCCACAACTTTTCGTTTTTTTTTGGTGGTTTTTTTTTCTTCTTTTTTTTTCTTCTTTTTTTTTCTTTTTTCTTTTTTCGCACGGACCAGAGCCGGTGGACGGGAGCGGGACACCACGGGGCGGGCCGGGGTCGCCTTTCACCTGCGGCCCAGCGGGCCCAGCCCGGCCCAGCCCGGCCCAGCCCGGCCCAGCCCGGCCCAGCCCGGCCCAGCCCGGACATAGAGTCCTACAGTGCGACGGGTTCGAGTCGTATTTGCCGTATCCTGCAGCCTCCAGCCAGGAGGACACGGCAAATACAACTCGGACCCGTCGCACTGGACAGCCATCGTAGCGTCGTGGCTCAGTTGGTAGAGCGCGCAACACCGAACTGAGTGGTCCGAAGTTCAACTCCCACTCGGGAAAGTGTTTTTCGCGCTTGACATTCCCTTTGGCCGCAGCTGGATGGCAGGTCAAATAGAAGTTAAACGCGTCTCACCGCCGTTGGCTCGGTGGCTCTGGGCGTTGGGTCGCTTCCTGTTCTGGCTACGTGTCGGCACTCGGGGTTGTGGGTTCGAATCCCGCGTACCCCTCTGAGGTAAGGCCTCTGAAACTGGGATCAGGAAGTCTAACGCTCTTGACACCGCTCGTACCTCTAGGGGTAGGCCAATGGTGGTACGGGGATCAAATCTGTCGAATTGCGCGATAGGATCGCAGTCAGCAAAGCGCCGGTTCCCATGGAACACCGAAGCAGTTGGCTGCCACAGGGGGTAAAAGCCCTGTGCCTGGCGGGAACCGCAACCTCCTTCGGGAGGTTTACTGCCGCAAAAATTTTCCATGTTTTCACGCCACCCTTTCAATTGCAGAGCAAAATTTGTTTCTGAAAAGTTTTAAAAAATAATTGAAATAATTGTGATTATTTTGCGCAGTTGCAAGTTAATTTCCAATAATTTGGAATAAATAGAAATCATTCACAATAATTTACTAAAAATCCTATTTCATCATGTAATTGAGAGAATAATTTGGATCAGATGTGCGTGTCTTTTCTGGGGCATCCCCGAATTTAAAACGAATTCAAGTACTTTCACAAAAAGATCACAATAATTTCAAAAAAAAAAACTTTGCAATAAATTCAAAAAATTTAAAGCTAATTCAAAACGAATTCAATTCAATTTAGACAAATTCAATTCAAATTCACGCAATTTGTACACCGAATTCAGAGTTGTTTACCCCTCGGTTGGAACAGATTTCGATTTTGTTTCTGGCCGTTTTTCGACGCTTTCCGAATTTCAAACAGGGTTTTGACCCTTCGAAAATCGATTTTCCTTTTAACAGTGCATAATAGTATGCACAATTTCATGCATAACTATGTACAATTTGTGCAATCATACATAAATAGTTGTGCACAATTCGTACATAATTATGTATAAAATTTGTGCATACTTATGGTTGTTTATGATTCTGCATGTTTATCCACAAATAAAATGCATACGGGTTTAGTGTGTTGAGTGCCGAACTTCGGCTTTTTCATGAAGAATGACTAAAATCGGCATTAAGAGATGCCGAAAATTGGCAATCCAGAAGAATGCCGAAATTTCGGCATGTAAAGAGGCCGTAGCATCCACAGTGGGACCAAAGGGCTGGCGGCGGCGCTGAGGACAGCCAGAAGACTGACTCAGAATAACAGCGCGCTCTTCTCGCTCCGTCTCTCTCGCATCTAAACGGCGCACCCCTTGAGCGCGAGAGAGACATCAGCCTGCAGGATGGCGCACAGCGCACAGCCTAGTGGCCTGGAACAGGGCGGGCGCAAGGCGAGCCGAGCGGAGCGCTCTCCTAAAGTGCATTCGCTGCAGCCGCCGTCAAGTACAGCGGGACGTGAATGGAGGGGCGGGGCGGGGCGGGGCGGGGCGGGGCGGGGTGGGGCGGGGTGGGGCGGGGCGGGGCGGGGCGGGGCGGGGCGGGGCGGGGCCCGGGCTGAGCCCATCCAGGCCAAGCCGCGCCCGGCCACGGCATCGCGGGCACGCCCCTCCACTCCCGCCCCGCCCCGCCCCGCCCCGCTCCGCTCCGCCTCGCCCCGCCCCACCCCGCCCCGCCCTCCCACTCCGCTCGGCCCCGCCGCCGTCAGGTGTGCCTCGCGCACCTCACACGAAAATGAACGAAGAGTTTGTCATGATTGCACTGTGAGCAGTCGTCGTAGACCATGTGTAGGGCGCTGGTCCTGCTGGCAGAGCGTAGCCCGAGGGGTACCTCACCTTCTCCAATCAGTGTACACCCTGAGCTCCAATCATTTTCCAATCACTATCCAGTCACATAATTTTTCGACAAAAATCAATTTTAACACCTTAAAATTGCAAAATATCGAATCGGTGCAAAAAAAAATTGATTTCTTTAAAGTTTGGTCAAATTTTCCTCCCAATCACAATACAACCCTCCAATCAGTGTACACCCATTTAAAGAGTGAGGTACCCCTCGGCGTAGCCCGAACACAGTGGAGTCTAGCGGGCTGCACCCGACTGGACGGCTCCTTTTGTAATGAGTTCAACCCTCTCATCAAATCAAGATGTTGCCCAGCCAAGCTATTTTATGCGGCAGCTTATTTAATTTATTTTTGTTTAGGGTGCCAGGAATTAAAACATAACTCCATTAAATAACAGAACTTAGTACTTCCCCGCGCGGCCAGCCAAGGCAACGCAGGGTAACTAATAAAAATGTAACGTACTCGTTACACTGTGCGTAGGCCGGAACGTACTCCGGGTGTACTCCTCTTACTCCGACATGCAGTACGCCGTGTTCTCCGACTGTACTCCGCGAACTCCGTACTCCTGAGTTCACACAAACTTCCAGTCGTCCATCCCTCGCCCACACACCTCTCGCACAGGCGCGTGTACCAAAGTATGCAGGCGCGGGTGCGATCCGCTGGACTCCTATGTGTTTGGGCCACTTCGTCCTGCCTATACTTCCCCGACAATAACCCAGTCAGCTCGCCCCCGACAGTCGCCCTTTGATGTCAGACCTGCCCTGTTGAACGACCGCGCGTCGCGCCCGGCGCGAACATCAGTCAACGCGTAAAGGAATCGCCGGGGCTTCTGAACGTGGGGTCCAGTACTCTGGAAATCTAGTATGCCCGATAATTACCGGTAAGCATATCCCAAAAAAAGAAAATTACCTCTCTTTGTTTTTCACGCTGTTTCGGGTTTTCCCTCGTTAAAATGTGCATAAAATGACCTAGGTTTCAAGGTATTTTCGAAAATTTTTACCGAAAACTATTAATTGGTAATCACAGGTGTAATCGGTAATCGTGTGTACGCTCCTCAACCTAGAGATATGGACCTTTCAGTTCGGAATCCGGAGGAGATTTACGAGACCACTGTGTGTACTGTGAGGCGGGGCGGGGCGGGGCGGGGCGGGGCGGGGCGGGGCGGGGCGGGGCGGGGCGGGGCGGGGCGGGGCGGGGCGGGGCGGGGCGGGGCGGGGCGGGGCGGGGCGGGGCGGGGCGGGGCGGGGCGGGGCGGGGCGGGGCGGGGCGGGGCGGGGCGGGGCGGGGCGGGGCGAGGCGAGGCGGGGCCGGGCGGGGCGGGGCGGGGCGGGGCGGGGCGGGTTCTGCTCACGAGGAGAGAGCCGCTGTGCTCAGCGCTGCAGGCCGGGCGGGCCGGGCCCCCCGGTGACGACACGCGCCGAGCACACCACAAGGACGGCCCCGTGATCTAAAGCACCCCAAGGACGCCCTGCTGTCGCTGCTCCCGCCTGGCGGCCCGCTGGCGGCCCGCTGGTGGCCCGCTGGTGGCCCGCTGGTGGCCCGCTGGTGGCCCGCTGGTGGCCCGCTGGTGGCCCGCTGGTGGCCCGCTGGTGGCCCGCTGGTGGCCCGCTGGTGGCCCGCTGGTGGCCCGCTGGTGGCCCGCTGGTGGCCCGCTGGTGGCCCGCTGGTGGCCCGCTGGTGGCCCTGGTGGCCCGCTGGTGCCCCGCTGGTGGCCCGCTGGTGGCCCCCGGGAGAGCCCCAGTGCTGCGCACCATACACACCGAATAGAGCGTTCTCTATGACAGCAGACCGTCATTCAAAGATTACGCGCGCAGCTAGTTTGTGCTCTCGAAACGCGCGTCTGCGCCGCCTGAGGTGTTCAGCGGCTGGGTCAGGGCAACTCGCAGCGCTCAGACGGTGCCTGACCAAACAGGGGCGCCTCTCTAGCGGCGAGTTGACGGCTCTCTCCCTCTGAGGTTCTCTAGGGGCGTGGCGGGGCGGACTGGGCGTCGTCCACAGGCACTTGATGCATCGCGAGGGTGTGAAATGACGGAAGCTCACGGTTCAGACGGCTACGTGGGCGTGGGACAATAGATAAGACTTCCCCTGATGGGCAACCAGCAAGGCGATTCCGCACACTGGTTCGTGGTGCTCTCTCTCTCTCTCTCGCTCGCTCCTTGTGGCCTGGCCTCATGAGTACAACAAGGACATAGCGACGAAAGCCCTGTGCGGAACCGCCTTGCAGGTGCGCGCTGCTTGGCTGGGGGAAGCCTTGGCTCGGGCGACTACAGCTCTTATAACCTAACCTAGCGGGGCGTAACTCGAACTCTACAGCTCTGTAGTAGGTTAGCTGCAGGTTGCGTCACCTGCTATCCAGTAGGTCACGCGAAAGGCTCGCGTCAGACAGCTCACGCGAGCTAGCTGGCTCAGCTAACTTATTCCACCCGCGCGAGCCTGAGCGCGAGACCTGTTCGCTAGCGTAGCTAGCCTGTGTGAGCTACGCGCTACGCGCGCTGCCGAGGAGTGGCGTAGCGTAGCGCCGAACCCCAAGGCTGCGGCAGAGGGAACTCCTGATGGCCGACGGGCTAGAGAGAGAGAGAGGGGGGGAGGGGAGAGAGAGTGCGTTTTCTGTGAGAGGGAGAGAGAGAGAGAGAGAGAGAGAGAGAGAGAGAGAGAGAGGGAGAGAGGGGAAAAGAGGATAGGGAAAGAAAGAGAGGGGGAGAGAGAGGAGATGGAATCGCCACGTACGGCGCGCGCGAATGGTTGGCGCCAAACGGCTTAATAGAGGAAGGCGCAATGCCTCGCCTCGCCTGGGCTGGCCGCTGGCCTAGCGGACCTCGAGTGTAGTGAGAGTTTTCTTTCTTCTTTTAACGAGCGTGCGCCGCTTACAGCGGGGCTGTAAACTTTTCTTCCATCGGTTCCTCTCACATTACCGTACGCTCAACCCTCCCCTCCCCCTAAAATCACACACACACAAACACACCTTTCCCCTGTATCTCCTTTCTGATGACGTCTCTAATGGCTGTGATGCATAATGCAGAGCCCTCTGTGCGACCCGCGTGTTGCCTGAGGAGTGTAGAGGCCGCGGCGACCTCCTCCTCCTCCTCTGCCTGCTGCACACACTCACCTGCAGGTCCTCGTCGTCGCTGCGCAGGTGGCTGGCGGCCCGGATGAACCCCGAGCGCCAGCCCCACTCCGAGATGTCATCCGAGAGGCTGTCGAGGGCGCCGGTCACGCACAAGAAGCGCTTGCCCACCAGCTCCTGGCGGGGCTTGTAATCCACCTGGCCCGGCTGTCGTTGCGTTCTGCTGCTCATTGTTGAGACGGCGAGCTTGACGTTGTTGCGGTTGTTGGAGGCACAGAGATTCTTTCACACTTTCACTTTCGCTTTTGCACTGCACTTTTTTATTATATATTATATATATATATATATATATATATTTTTTTGGCAATCACTTATCACTCGGCGCCAGCGCCGTCACTAGCACAGCACTGCAACACTGCTCATCACCGTGGTGAGCTGGGCCGGCGGGGGCGGGGCGGGGCGGGGCCGCCGCGCGCGGGCCGCTCATCGTGGAGCATACGCACGCACACACACGCACACACACACACGCACACACACACACTGACGCGCGGCGCACGGATCACGCAGGGCGCGCGCGCACGCACGCACGCACGCACACACGCGCGCACACGCACACACACACACGCATGGACACACGGACGCGGCGGGTGCGCGGCGCGGTCGCGGGGGCAAACGTGAGCGCCTGCCTGCCTCGGCTGGACTGGCGGGCGCAGCGCGCGGGGCCGGGCCGTGGGGCCGTAGCGGGCCGTGGCGGGGCGGGGCGGGGCGGGGCGGGGAGCGGCCCCCCTCACCGCGACAGAGCGCGCGGGGGCCCAAAGCGCGCCAGCCCGGGCGAGTATTCCTCCGCGTGGAAGGCCAGGCTCGGCTCGGGCCCGCCGCGCGCCGCTCGCTTGCCTCGGCGCCAGCGCCAGCAGCGCGGAGCAGAGCGGGGGGTTCGGCCCCTCCACGCTCGAAAAGTAGTCCGCGCGGCCGCGCTCCACTCCGCCCCCCGCCCCGCCCCGCCCCGCACCGCACCGCGCGCCGTAACGGGCCACGGCGCGGAGTCGGTGCCGCGTAAGCTGAGCCTGGCGCGCGCCGCAGCCTCGCTCGCCTCCGCGTGCTGCGCCTACGTCGAGCCGACTCTTGTACGCTCAGGCGTCCGAGCTGAGCCGAGGACGGCCGAGCCTTTGGCCGAGCCAAGAGAGGACCAGTTACCAGGAGCGGGCTCGGGGCCGCCCGTATGTCGATGTGTCGGTCATCCCCATTGTTCCGGCGTTCGCCGCGAGCGCTAGCGTCGGCGCGCGCGGGAGGTATGAAATGTACGAAGCAGTCAGGCTCAGCCGTCCAAATAACAGGTCACGCGAAACTTTTTGAACACTCTTTTTGAAGCGAAAGGTCCGAAAGGTCTAATGCAGCTGATCGAATCAATTTAACGCCGTGGATAATGGTTTCAAGGCCGCAAACGTAAATATTCAGTGCGCAGTAGGTAGGCCACAACAGCTCCGATGTATACGTATCCCCTGGTTAGGTTAGGTGTACACACTCCACAAACCATGCTCTAAAGGACGAAAACTTCGATGAAATAAAAAACTAAACGACTTTCAGATTTCCGTTGCAATGAATTAAAAATCTATTTCAACTCTCTTCAAGGTGAAAAAGTTTAATATAAGTCAATAGGCTGCCGGCTCAGGCAGGTAAGCGAAGGTAAACACGCAGAGCAGAAGCAGACGAAACAGCACAACCAGCGCTGCGAGCGGCGGACAGTCGAACCATGCGGATCGCCGACACATCGACATACGACCGAAGGAGATTTTTGAGTAGCATTGTATTTTTAACCCGACCGATTTATGTCAATGCATAGTTTCAAGCTTGTATATTGAACTCTAGTCTACAAGTTTAACTTAGTTGCTTCTGTAATCAGAACAACTGTTTTCCATCAAATCTGTGCACAGTGGCACAGTGCACTCAGGGCTTGGCTGCCCGAGCCCGCTCCTGGTACTAGTCCTCTCTTGGCCGAGCCGAGCCGAACTATCGTCGCTTGGCGGGGCTGCTTAGCACGCTGGCCAGCAGCCCAGCAAGTAATTTCCCTCGTCGACATCACCTTGGCCACGAGAAAAAATTGTGACATCATCTTAGGAGCCCGGCTCATCCGTGGAGGACTGTTACACATGTTAAAATGATGAAGCAAGTAGCAAGTAGGCAGAACAGAACCCTTTTTACCCCAAAATGTTTTGTTGTGGCCAGCCTGCGTGGATATTAGCCGCTTGTGATTGGAAACGTTAATATTTATTAAAAACTTGCGGCTCGTCTTTTTATTTTAAGGTTGTTGGCGCAAAATAAACCGTTGGAAAATTAACTCCTGGAACATGTTCAGAGGAGCTACTCGTCGAATCGTGTTTGGCCTTCATCGAAGACGCAATACGTCGACGAGCGTTGAGCAGCCCCGCGCCAGGGCCAGGCTAGCCAACTCCCGGGGGGGGGGGGGGTTCGAGTGGCGGGAGGGAGTTTCCCCAGGGAGCGGCTGCGGCCGGGAGGCGGAGGGGAGGTTCACGCCGTGCGGTTGGCAGCGCCGTCATCACAACGGTCAGCTGCATCATGGCCGCCGTCGCCGTTGGCTGATTGTTTGTGTTGGGTTCAGTTCTCGGGTGGACGAAGGCGACAGAACATCGTCGGGCCGGAGAGGAGAGGAGAAGTGCAACGAGTGGGATTTTCAACGCGCAACCATGATCTCGTCCATCGTTTCCAGACTCGTCATGTGAGTGCAGACAAATCTTACAGCTGATTTGAAGCCGCCGCTGAGCTGCGTTTGCTCCGACGTTTGAATGGTAGTCGCGGGCAGTCGCACTTGGAGGTGTCGTCTTTGTGTCGGTGTCTTTGTTCTTTCTGGAGTTAAGTCTCATTACCCTTGACGTTTCATCATTTTGCGTTACTTCGGAAGGGTGAAGTGTGTTTCACCATTTCAGATACTCATTTGGTCGCCATGGTGACGGAAACGATGTGTAAAGCCCTTTGATTCCGAGTGTTTTTGTGACACACAAAATGTCTTAGTGGTGTACCGATCTAAAAATAGACCTTGCAGAAGCTTAGTGGACATCCAAACAAAGAGTCTTAGAGGGCAGTGCTGTATTCCAAACTACTCTGTTTTCTTATCATGATGCATATTTTGATAAACATAAACTCATTTCTGAGATATTCTCGAAAACGAGGTTAGGAAATACACTTATCATAGTATTTACTGCACTAAAAAGCAAGAACATGTTTTTCTAAGGCTTATGTGTTACTTATCACATTATCTTTCAAAATTTAAAGCATTATTAATTTTTTAAATTTATTAATTGCAGCATTTTAAGAGACGTTGAGTCAGTACATTGCGCACTGGGGTGAAATTGTTTCCACTGTCTTATTGTTGCAATAAAGCAATAATGCTGTGAATGAGCTCAGAGCTTAAATGTGAAAAACAGTGCCAAGTCTTCCTAGTGTAACATACTATTTAACACACACACAAAAAAAATTCCCATTGTGTGTGATGCAATACACCTTGACCGAACAAAATTGAAATTTGTGCGGAGGAACTTTAAGTTCCATATCTCGCTGCATATAAGCAACTTGCAATTTATTTCTTAAAATTTGCGTTGGTTTGTTGGCTTCTAGGAGATGGTTTTTTAGTTTTAACATAAGGGGAAATAATCCTTTTTGCCTATCAATTGGCAACAGCACAAGTCGTAGGTTTAAAATGTAGTTGGGGCATTTTTTTAAAAAAAAGTCCAACACTTGGACTTTGTAAATTTCCTAGGAATTAGAGTTGCGATGCATAATTATATTGACAGTCATTCTAAAGACTTCAAATCTAAAGATAAAATCCGACTTGCGGTGTTTCCACGTTCTGGGCGCAATGGTCTATTCAACTTGTCCTACCCACTGAGTACTGGTGTGGAAAGGAGAGGGGGTGAGGGGGGGGGGGGAAGGGGCGCAGTCCGGGTGTTGCCTGACAATGATAGGCCTGAGCGACATTGGCCTGTTTCCTGTTATTTCCTGTCTCCGGTGCACTACGCTCCGCCCTCCCACACGCCCCGCCACCCCTCCACCCCCACCCTCACCCGAACCCTCTCCACACCAGCTCCCCTCCTCAATATCCCGGCATGTTATGACGGTGTTTGGAGGGTCATTACTGCTCTGATTGGTTACAAAATATCAGTGTTTTGTTTCCAAAGGTAAACAAAATCTTGACAATTTAACCGAGATCAGGACCGGAAGTCAGAAAAGCTGGGAGCTCTCTTTTGACCCTCCAGGAAGGACATGGCAGGTCGGTCCCAGCCCCTGACCCCCGAGCCTCCAGCCCTAACCGCATCCCACCCTGCTGCCCCTGCCCTCCCCACCCTCCCCACCCCACCCCACCCCACCCCACCCCACCCCACCCCACCCACCCCACCCCACCCCACCCCACCTCACCTCACTTCAAATTTGTTCATAGCTGTCAACAAAATTGTCATATGGACAGGCTGTCCATATTTCTGTGCGTTACCAAACCTATGGACAAATTTTAATTGTGTTCAACTGTACACAATTTGTATAATATTATGGACAAGTTCTCGATAATTGTCAACAAATTTTTCACCAGCTTGAAAACGCTCAAATATGTTTCCAATTCGTCAACAAAATAGTCCATAGCCATTTAGTGTGTACGAAGCATTGCTTCGTAGTTACGACGAAATTTCGTTTGGTAATACAAGGGCCCCGTTTTCTTCGTATATTACGAAGCACTGCTTCGTAGACTTTTAACAGTGCTCACCTCTACGCTACGAGTGTTGTGTAGTTGCTATGACTGAAAACTGTTTTTAATCAGTACGGTAGGGGTGAGATGCGATCCGGCGGCATACCTCTGCAAGCTGTGTAGAAGGTTTTAACCAGCTTTAACTCCCCCCCCCCAGCCACTTTCCGCTGCCAGCGGGTATAGTACAACTGTGTGAGGGAGTCGTTGGCACGACGAGGTGCGATCAACGCCAGCTCGACCCCGGCGCCGGCCGCCCCGCCCCGCCCCGCCCCGCCCCGCCCCGCCCCGCCCCGCGCTCTACAGCTGTGACTGCTGCTTCGTCAGCTTGCCAGAGAGCTGATATGCTTCCTTTCACTGTATGCTTCGTGAGAGCAATTTTAACCCCCCTCCCCCTTTTCTTTAGTTCAATTTCTTTTATCCTTTTTTTCTAGGGGAGGGGGTACGGATGTTGGGGGCGGCGGTGGCCTTTCACTGCTTTTGCACCGAATAGTAAAGAAATGACAACCACAACAAAAAAATGTCATTAATGGCAAACAAAAAGAAATCGCAAGAGGAATGGAAGAAAAGCTTGTTTCCCCGTTGAGGGGAACCCAGTTTGGGTGGGGAAAGGGGAGCCTTCTCCGACCCGCTAGGGGGTTGGCTCGCCCCGCCCCGTCGCGCCCCTCCCCGCCCCGCCCCGCCCCTCCCCGCCCCTCCCCGCCCCGCCCCACCCCGCCCGGCCGTACGCTCCGTGCCTGGCGGTGCCCTCAGGGGCTCAGAGAGTTTCACCCCCCCCCCCCCGCCTCTCCCTTTGAGAGAGACGCCTCCTCTGACAAAGCGAACGCGATTCGCCCGCTGGAGGCAGGCCCGGGGCGGTGGCCCCCCTGCCGAGCTATTCCGAAGATCGCTCTCATACACCTCTGTCCTCGTCGCACTCATGGAGCACTACCGTGGCCAGCATAGGGCACCGCTGTAGGTGCAACAAGGACGGAGGGATGAGAGCGATCTTCTGAATCAGTCGGCTGGCACCGGCACGGCGGCGGGCCGAGGGTAGGGACACAAACCAATGCGGCACATCTTTGCCAATAATATCTCACATTCATTCATTTTACCATCGACAGTGCTGCATTTTCCGGTCCGGACTTTGCGCCCGTTCATTCTCGCGCGGCTGACACATGAATGAGCCATACGCCGCGTGCCACGGCGCGACCACCTGCTCGAGCGTGTCCACCAGCATAGCGATTCTGGTGCACGCCCCCTCGCTCTGTCTCTCTCGCACCTGTACGGCGTACCTCATGAGTGCGAGAGAGACAGAGCGAGGCACTTCCGGGTCCGGTGCGGTGCGGACGTGGACTTCCCCAAACGGTGCCGCTCAGAGAGAGGCGGACCAGTCGGGTGATTCCGCACGCCAGCTTATTCGTCGCTCTCTCCTTGTCGCACTCATGGGGCACGGCCATAAGGTGCAAGAGAGAGGGCACCACGCCTTGCAGGGCAGCAGGGCGGCAGGGCGATGCCACCGCAGCGGGGCGGAAGCAGCTTCAGGCCGCACTGGCACCGACCGGCCGGCAGACAGGCTGCCCGTATAAGGCGCTGGCATTGGCTCGCCGGCGCCCCGCCCCGCCCCGCCCCGCCCCGCCCCGCCCCGCCCCGCCCCGCCCCGCCCCGCCCCGCCCCACGGGCTGTGCACTCGCGCGCGGCGCGCGGCACCTTCAGGTCATCCTGCGGCTCAGTCTTGGACTTGTGTGGCAGTCTTGAACTTGGATGCCGCACCCCGCTGCGCTGCCGTTGAACTTGAACGAAAAGTAAAATCCGTTTGCTTCGTATAAGTTCTCTGAAATCTGTGGAACTTCGACGAAGGCTGCCAAAGGTGACGCATGTCTGACTCGCGCGCCTCGTTGGCGGGGAGGGGGAGGGGCAAGGGCAGGCCGACCGGGCCGGGCCCGGGCCCGCCCAGCGCCCACCACAGGGGTCCGTAACTTATCATAACGCACACCACTTGTTAGTTACAAATTTTAACGTTATCAAAAATAAAATTGTATAAGTTAAGTTAAATAACGTAACGTATTAGAAGGGGTTATTCCCATAACGTTATAGGTGTCACCAATTACTTTCTCGTTAAATGCCATTTTCACTTATTTTGTGACTGATGTCGCACAGAGACGAAAACAGAAATATCGTACAATTCTTTATCTTACATATGTGTGTTATATCTATAACGGGTTACTTTATACCGATAGTGAATACGTTAATTCTAGAACTGTTATGTGTCGTACTGCGCGTTATCAGTTATTCGGTATAACGATACCGGTTAACTTAACGTTAAGAGGTGCTTCTGTGATAAGTTACGGACCCCTGGCCCACCAGCAGAGCCACGGTGCGCGCACTCGTAGGCCCACTCCTACTCTGTGAGTGCGAGAGAGCCAGAGCGCTCTCGCACTGTCTCGCACCCTCGGCCACCTCGGCAGACGCCTTGAGAGCGAGAGAGACAGAGCAGGGAGTGCGAGCACCGGAATCGCTGTGCAGTAGGCTGATTCCGCAAATCGGTCAATGGGAGGTAGACGCCGTCCTCTCTCTCCCACCCAATGGCAGTGCCTCGTGAGTGCGACAAGGACAGAGGTATGAAAGTCCCGTGCAGAATCAGCCTACAGTAGGGTGATTCCGCTCACTGGTTTCGTCGCTCCTTCCTTGTCGCACTCATTGGGCACGGCCATAAGGAGGAGCAAACGAGAGGGAGCTACAAAACGGTGTTCGGAATCGCCTTGCAGGCGCTGCCCCGCTGCCCGCCCCGCCTCTTTCCGTCAGCTGTGCTGCCTCTCTAGACGACCTACAGTTCGCTCTCTTCTTACTCAGCACGGCGGCGCTGGCGCTGACTCGCTGACTGACCGCGCTGTGTGCTCCCTGCCACCTCATTCCGCAAGATCCCTCTCTCGTGTCATGCCTCCATCCTCGTCGCACTCATGGCGGTTCCCCATCCCCATGTGGGCCCCGGGCCCCCCAATGAGTGCGACAAGGACGGAGGCGCGAGAGCGATGATCTTCGGAATCAGACGGGTGCGCGCAGTTTTGCTGCCGTGTCAGCAGCGGAGTGATGACCCTGAGCGCTGGGCGCGGCGCGGCGTCCTGCGCTGGAAGAAACTGACTTCAGGAATGATGTAACCCGGGCGCGGTACATCCGTCGCCATCCGCGGTGCGGCCTGCCCCGCCCCGCCCCGCCCCGCCCCGCCCCGCCCCGCCCCGCCCCGCCCCGCCCTAGCAACCCAATTAAGGCTGCCCGTAGCGTGCTCGCGAGGGCGCTCCTCCTCTCGGGCGGGGCTGGGCGGGGCGGGGCGCGGGCCGGTACGCCTCGAGCTCTGCTGCTCTGCTTTGGAGAGCCGCTGCCACCCGCCGGCCTTGCACGCCTGATTGGCCTAGCCTGGCGGGGCGGGGCGGGGCGGGGCGGGGTGGGGCGGGCGGCGTGTGTCCAGGGTCCAGTGGACCGCGTGGGCGGGGCGGCACCACTGCTGATTCAGGCTTAACGCGAAGTAGCTCAACGAAACTTTAAAAGGAAAATGGGGAGAATAAAACTGATGAGATGACCAGACCAGAGCAGCTGATGGTGTTTTCCAGGCAGCCTACGCCGTCGTGGAGGTGATCCCCCCCCCCCCCCCATCCCGCGCCTAGCGTCCCGCGTGTGCGTTCGTTGGATCCCTCCCCTCGGCCTCCAGCGTGGCCCGCTTCCGTCCGCCGGAGGATCTGTTTTTGTCGTTATTTTTACTCGTCTACTTACGACATTATCGTGAAACACTGCTGCGGATATGTAGGGCAGGGCACGGATGTTGTGGTCATATTGCCCCCTGCTTTTAGGCCTACACTACTCTGGAAGCGTTAAACGATTACCCCGTAGGCGTTACAGTCCATTACCTCCTCGCTCATGCAGTCAGCCCGTTGCCGCTGTCAGTAAAAGGGGGTTCTTGGTGTGCTCCTGGCTCCGGGCAGCGCGCAGCCCAATAGATTGATTTGCGTCTAGTCGCGCGCGCCCTGACGGAGGTCCCGGAGGCCATGCTCTTGGTGGTGGTGGCGGTGCTGGGCGGCGCGCGCGCCGTGCTGCTGCCGCCCGAGCTCACCGTGCTCACGTAGGCGGCGGGCGTGCGTCGCGAGCCTCCTGGCCTGTCCGGGTCGCTCTCGAGCCGCCACGGCAACGTGTACTTCTTTGAGGACGACGTGCCCTGGCTGTCCGCGCTCCTGCGGGCGCTGGTGGTGCCGGAGACACCCCGGGGCCCGGATCCTGCTGGGGTCCGACCCGACTTCACGTGGGCGCGCGCGCCGGGCCGCGTGTACGCGCTCCACCGGCGGATGTTCGCCATCCTGATGGCGCGCGCCAGCGCCGAGGATCTCCTCGAGCGCATGATGAAGGGCAACAACTTCTTCAACCCGTTTACGCGCATGCTGCTGGTGACGCGCGGTGATCCCCGTCGCGGACAAGCTGTGGCGGTGCGACGCGACGGTCGCCCTGGTATGGTGGCGTGCTGGCTGCTCGTCGCCGTCGTCCCGGGCATGTTGAACCAGTTCATGCTCCTGGACGAGCTCCGGCGCCCGACCTCCGCGGACCCCCAGTCCGTCGCGACGAGTTCCTGGCCACGGACCTGCCCGCCAGCGTCACGTTCGAGATGTACCACCTGCTCTGCCGGCGCGCGGACGCGACCGAGTGCTTCAGCGTGGTCACGTCGGAGCCGTCCGCCGCGCTGGCTGACGTCGCCCTGCACCGCATCTCTGCGCTGTTCGTGCACATGGAGCACGTCCCGCTGTGGCTGCGCGCCGCGGGCCGCGCCGTACACCTCATCCCCGTGGACGAGGACGCGGCGGCCGTGCGCTCGCAGTACTTCATGCAGCGGGGGTCGCCGCTGGGCGAGCGGGTCCGCCTGGCGCTCGCCGCCGTCCTCATGCTGTACTGGGACACGTGGGACGACGACGCCATCCGCGAGGCGCTCGTCGACGGGGACGCGACGAGCAGCGCGGAGCCCCGGGCGGACGTCCTCGTGGACCGGGTGGACGTGCGCGACGTCCTGCCCGCCGTGGTGCTTCTGGGCGCCGGGCTCGTGCTCGCCGCTGTCGCCCTCGCGGTAGAGCTGGCGGCGGACAGGGTGTCCTCGCGGGGACGTCGCGGCGTCCTGGGAACTCGGTGCCGCTCACGCGTTAGGGAGTGGTTGTTTTGACTCACTTTGAGACAAAAGTGTACAAATGTTGAGAATTTTTCCGAATTTCTCCAAATCTTAATGTTTTCTTTCCTGAACGTTTTGCAGTTTCTGGTTTAAAGTTCCTGTGCATGTTTTTGTAAAGATTTTGTGTTGGACTAAGCTAGTTGCTCTAAAATTTTACTGTGGTTACCCTTCCCACGTCGCAGGTGTACGACATAATGTTTTCGCTCTCATTGAAGGTTGTCGAACTCCCAAACGGGGGTTACCACAAGGGCGGCCAATGTTCGTGAGTGTTGGAACGATCCTGCGACGTTGCAAAAGCAGCATATCCTGGCTCGCTCTGCCTCGCCCCCGAGGCTCTCAAATCATTGCTTTAAATAGGTGCGTAAAATAGGAAATACACTTTCTGGAGACGCTGTTACACAACCGACCACTGCCCACATGTGTGAATGGGAGTGGCGCCGCTGAACGATTTCCATTCAGTCGGGCATCACGGACCGCTACGCTATGACGGGTAGGGCGCCCCCGCCCCCCCCAGGGCTGCGAGGGCTCCGCCCCTCTTGTCGCTGCTCATCTTTGAGGCGTTCTTTGTTACCCGCGGGCCTCTCGCCCATATTCCCATTGATTACCACGGCGTTGCTGACGGCGCGGCCGGGCGCGCTCAGTCGCGCGCACCCCGTCGCAGGTCCTGGAGCGAGGGGTGGACGACTGGTGTACTTCTGAGTATAGGCCTGCGCGTACTCCGGGTGTACTCCTGGTGTACTTCGGGTGTTCCCCGCCTGTACTCCGCGTACTTCGGGTGTACTCCGCTTGTACTCCGAGTGTACTCCGGGTGTACTCCGTACTCCTGTCCACACCGAAAATCCAGGTCGTCCGCCCCTCGTCCCGGAGGCCATGACGAAGCTCCTCCTGGGCGTGGCGCTGCTGCTCGCGGCGGGCGCGCGCGCCGCGGTGTCGCCGCCCGCCGCCGCCCTCGTGCCCACCGAGGCCCTGAGCGTGGCGAGCCTCATCACCAGGACCCTGTCGCCGCGCTTGAAAGTACTCTTCGTTGCGACGAGGTAACGTTCATGTTTTGCCTGGTTTTGTTCATCGAGGGCCGCGGGGGCGGGGAATCTGACCAGGGTGGGTTGCGCAGACGAGTTCGGTGGGCGGACGCCTTGCTGCAGCGCCTGACCGAGGTGCCCCGGTACGTGTTCTCCGTATCGGCGTCCAGCAAGGTGCCGGTGGAAGTCTATGCGCCGCTCGAGTACTTCGCCGGCATGATGGCCGGGGACCGGGCCAAGGACGTGCTCCAGGACCTCGAGGAGCTGCCCTTCAACTTCAACCCTTTCTCGCGCCTGCTCGTGGTCATGAGGGCCGAGTCGTATGCGTCGGCCGTCCGCCTCATCGTGAGCCACTGGCGCTGTGACGCGCTCGCCGCCGTGGTGGTCGCCTACCCGGGGGGCGGCGCCGACCTGCTGCGGGTGCACAGCAAGGTCCGCCCCTAGACAAAGACCCGGACGCATCCGAAAACGACAAGTGCGGGAGTGAGATGCCCGAGCCTGGTCATAGCTCTATCTTGCTCACACCTGTCATTTTCGGAGGCGTCCGGGTCCCAGTGCCCGCCCGAATGAAAACTCTGTCCGCCTCCCTCCGCCCCCGGGATAGGTTCCCAGTGAGGTCGAGTTGAGCCGTGCGAATGCTTGTGCCGCAGGCCGACGGCTGCTTCGCGCAGGTGCAGCCGGTTGACAGGTGGTCGCCGAGCATGGGCCGCTGGGTGGCCGGCGTCAACCCTTTCTTCGCGTGGTGCTTCGGCCTGGCGCGGCCCCGGGGCCAGGGCGCGCCCCAGATGCTCATGGAGACGACCATCCAGGTGCCCAACCTGGCGTGGCGCGCGCTGCAGGTGGCGAGGATGCTGCGCCTGGAGGTGGTGCGCACCGCGGACGTGATCCTGGAGCGCGACGAGCAGGTGTGCCGCGCCGATGTCCTGGTCCTGGGCAACCCGATGGTTCCGCCGGCACCCTCCGAGGTGGACGGCTTCTTCGCGTCGATGCTGAACCGCGGGGTGCTGGTGGTGCCCGCGCGCCTGGGCGCCGCGCGCTCCTTCCTGGACAGGCTGGCGGGCGAGTTCCAGGCGGCGCCGTGGGCGCTGACGGCGCTGGCCGTGGCCTCCGTGGCCGCGCTCGCGTCGTGCTGGTCCGCGGAGGCCGCGCCCGCCCCCGCCGTCGCGCTGCTCTACACCCTGGCGCCGCTGCTGGCGCAGCCGGTGCCGGTGCCCCGGAGCGCGCGCCCGTGCCGCCGCCACCCCATGTTCGCCGTCTGGCTGTACGCGTGCCTCGTGCTGGGCGCCTTCTACCAGAGCCAGCTGCTCAACACGCTGTACCTCCCGCACCGCGCCGAGATCGCCAGCATCCAGGAGTTCACGGCGACGGGGCTGCCCCTGCTCTCGTCCCTCGAGATGAACCACGTGCACTGCAAGTCGGTGCCCTCGCGCCGCGGCTGCTTCCGGGAGTACTCGTCCGACGTGCGCGCCGACCTGATGCGGGTGGCGGTGGCGCGCGACGCGGGGCTCCTGGTGCACGTGGGTGACGTGCCGGACTGGGTGCGGGACACGCGCGCGCTGCACCTCGTCGCCGTCAACGACACCATGATCCGCTCGCAGTTCTACCTGCCGCGCGGGTCGCCTCTCGCCGAGCCCCTGAGCCTCGCAATAGCGCGCATCTCCGACTCGGGGATCATGGAGCGCTGGACCAACTGGAACCACCTGAACGGCCGGTGCCTGCTGGAGCTGCCGCGGGAGTCGGCCGAGGCGGCCGAGCCGCTGCGGGTGGCCGAGTCCCTGCCCGCGCTGGTCGTGCTGGCCGCCGGCCTTTGCCTCGCCGCCGCCGTCCTGGTGGCCGAGCTGGCGACCCACCACCTGTCCAGGGCCAGGACTGTGGTCAGCTTGGTGCTCTTATAGTGTCCATCGATCCGAGTTGTCTATGATTTCTAAAATAATCCTCGAGTGCCGAAGTAATACGCCACCAAACCACGCTACACTGCACCACTCTACATTGCACGCGAACCCGTCGTGGGGGAAAACATTTCTGAAATGTTCGTACACCTCGTAATTCAGAAAAAAAATCAGAGAAGTCAGATATTTAGATAAAATTAAGGAAAAATTAAAGGAAAACAAAAACAACATTAAAATTCAATAAAAATTCGCACAAATTCACAAAAATTCAGAAAACTTTATCAGAATTCAAAGTTGTTTCCCCCCTCGGGATTCTTTCTTCGACTGTTGCTTATTCGCTTTGGCGTCCATCCTGCGCCGCGCGCGCTGGGCCCGCTCTGAGCGGCTTGATAACTTTTGCGGGAGTTGCACTGAGAAACAGCACTCCGCGTGCTAAGGTGGTGAATCGGATGGGACGGAACGAAACGAGTGGTCGGTATCAATCCGATTTTTCACCCCTTTCGCTGCAAATCGAAGTGTGGAACATTCATACGCAAGGTCGCGTGGAACAAAATGTTCCACGCAAGGAAGCGTGGAACACAAAACGTTCCACGCAACATGGCGTGAACCACTTGATCATTCTACGCATGTAATCGTGGAACATTTTGTTCCACGCAACCTTGCCTATGAATGTTCCATACACTTAGATCCGCAGTGTACAGCGCAGTGTGTGGTTATTGATTCCACCTTTCTCCTTCATGACGTGTACGTGTGCGTCTTGTTTTGTTTTTTGGGCCGCTTGTCACGGCGAAGTGCTGGTGGGGCGGGGCGGGGCGGGGTGGGGCGGCATCACGGACCGCTACGCTATGACGGGTAGGGCGCCCCCGCCCCCCCCAGGGCTGCGAGGGCTCCGCCCCTCTTGTCGCTGCTCATCTTTGAGGCGTTCTTTGTTACCCGCGGGCCTCTCGCCCATATTCCCATTGATTACCACGGCGTTGGTGACGGCGCGGCCGGGCGCGCTCAGTCGCGCGCACCCCGCCGCAGGTCCTGGAGCGAGGGGTGGACGACTGGTGTACTCCTGAGTATAGGCCTGCGCGTACTCCGGGTGTACTCCTGGTGTACTTCGGGTGTTCCCCGCCTGTACTCCGCGTACTTCGGGTGTAGTCTGGGTGTACTCCGTACTCCTGTCCACACCGAAAATCCAGGTCGTCCGCCCCTCGTCCCGAAGGCCATGACGAAGCTCCTCCTGGGTGTGGCGCTGCTGCTCGCGGCGGGCGCGCGCGCCGCGGTGTCGCCGCCCGCCGCCGCCCTCGTGCCCACCGAGGCCCTGAGCGTGGCGAGCCTCATCACCAGGACGCTGTCGCCGCGCTTGAAAGTACTCTTCGTTGCAACGAGGTAACGTTCATGTTCATGTTCTGTCTGGTTTTGTACATCGAGGGCCGCGGGGGCGGGGAATCTGACCAGGGTGAGTTGCGCAGACGAGTTCGGTGGGCGGACGCCTTGCTGCAACGCCTGCCCGAGGTGCCCAGGTACGTGTCCTCCGTATCGACGTCCGGGGTGCCGGTGGGAGTCAATGCGACGCTCGAGTACTTCGCCGGCATGATGGCCGCGGACCGGGCCGAGGACGTGCTCCAGGACCTCGAGGAGCTGCCCTTTAACTTCAACCCTTTCTCGCGCCTGCTCGTGGTCATGAGGGCCGAGTCGCAGGCGTCGGCCGTCCGCCTCATCGTGAGCCACTGGCGCTGTGACGCGCTCGCCGCCGTGGTGGTCGCCTACCCGGGCGGCGGCGCCGACCTGCTGCGGGTGCACAGCAAGGTCCGCCCCTAGACAAAGACCCGGACGCATCCGAAAACGACAAGTGCGGGAGTGAGGTGTCCGAGCCTGGTCATAGCCCTATCTTGCTCACACCTGTCATTTTCGGAGGCGTCCGGGTCCCAGTGCCCGCCCGAATGAAAACTCTGTCCGCCTCCCTCCGTCCCCGGGATAGGTTCCCAGTGAGGTCGAGTTGAGCCGTGCGAATGCTTGTGCCGCAGGCCGACGGCTGCTTCGCGCAGGTGCAGCCGGTTGACAGGTGGTCGCCGAGCATGGGCCGCTGGGTGGCCGGCGTCAACCCTTTCTTCGCGTGGTGCTTCGGCCTGGCGCGGCCCCGGGGCCAGGGCGCGCCCCAGATGCTCATGGAGACGACCATCCAGGTGCCCAACCTGGCGTGGCGCGCGCTGCAGGTGGCGAGGATGCTGCGCCTGGAGGTGGTGCGCACCGCGGACGTGATCCTGGAGCGCGACGAGCAGGTGTGCCGCGCTGACGTCATGGTCCTGGGCAAACCGATGGTTCCGCCGGCACCCTCCGAGGTGGACGGCTTCTTCACGTCGACGCTGAACCGCGGGGTGCTGGTGGTGCCCGCGCGCCTGGGCGCCGCGCGCTCCTTCCTGGACAGGCTGGCGGGCGAGTTCCAGGCGGCGCCGTGGGCGCTGACGGCGCTGGCCGTGGCCTCCGTGGCCGCGCTCGCGTCGTGCTGGTCCGCGGAGGCCGCGCCCGCCCCCGCCGTCGCGCTGCTCCGCACCCTGGCGCCGCTGCTGGCGCAGCCGGTGCCGGTGCCCCGGAGCGCGCGCCCGTGCCGCCGCCACCCCATGTTCGCCGTCTGGCTGTACGCGTGCCTCGTGCTGGGCGCCTTCTACCAGAGCCAGCTGCTCAACACGCTGTACCTCCCGCACCGCGCCGAGATCGCCAGCATCCAGGAGTTCACGGCGACGGGGCTGCCCCTGCTCTCGTCCCTCGAGATGAACCACGTGCACTGCAAGTCGGTGCCCTCGCGCCGCGGCTGCTTCCGGGAGTACTCGTCCGACGTGCGCGCCGACCTGATGCGGGTGGCGGTGGCGCGCGACGCGGGGCTCCTGCTTCACGTGCTTGACGTGCCAGTCTGGGTGCGGGACATGCGCGCGCTGCACCTCGTCGCCGTCAACGATCCCATGATCCGCTCGCAGTTCTACGTGCCGCGCGGGTCGCGTCTCGCCGAGCCGCTGAGGCTCGCGATCGCGCGCATCTCCGACTCGGGGATCATGAGGCGCTGGACCAACTGGAACCACCTGAACGGCCGGTGCCTGCTGGAGCTGCCGCGGGAGTCGGCCGAGGCGGCCGAGCCGCTGCGGGTGGCCGAGGCCCTGCCCGCGCTGGTCGTGCTTGCCGCCGGCCTTTTCGTCGCCGCCGCCGTCCTGGTGGCCGAGCTGGCGACCCACCACCTGTCCAGGGCCAGGACTGTGGTCAGCTTGGCGCTCTTATAGTGTCCATTGATCCGAGTTGTCTATGATTTCTAAAATAATCCTCGTGTGCCGAAGTAATACGCCACCAAACCACGCTACAGCTACACTGCACCACTCTACATTGCACGCGAACCCGTCGTGGGGGAAAAACATTTCTGAAATGTTCGTACACCTCGTAATTCAGAAAAAAAAATCAGAGAAGTCAGATATTTAGATAAAATTAAGGAAAAATTAAAGGAAAACAAAAACAACATTAAAATTCAATAAAAATTCGCACAAATTCACAAAAATTCAGAAAACTTTATCAGAATTCAAAGTTGTTTCCCCCCTCGGGATTCTTTCTTCGACTGTTGCTTATTCGCTTTGGCGTCCATCCTGCGCCGCGCGCGCTGGGCCCGCTCTGAGCGGCTTGATAACTTTTGCGGGAGTTGCACTGAGAAACAGCACTCCGCGTGCTAAGGTGGTGAATCGGATGGGACGGAACGAAACGAGTGGTCGGTATCAATCCGATTTTTCACCCCTTTCGCTGCAAATCGAAGTGTGGAACATTCATACGCAAGGTCGCGTGGAACAAAATGTTCCACGCAAGGAAGCGTGGAACACAAAACGTTCCACGCAACATGGCGTGAACCACTTAATGTTTATTTTACGCATGTAAACGTGGAACATTTTGTTCCACGCAACCTTGCCTATGAATGTTCTATACACATAGATCCGCAGTGTACAGCGCAGTGTGTGGTTATTGATTTCACCTTTCTCCTTCATGACGTGTGCGTCTTGTTTTGTTTTTTGGGGCCGCTTGTCACGGCGAAGTGCTGGTGGGGCGGGGCGGGGCAGGGCGGCATCACGGACCGCTACGCTATGACGGGTAGGGCGCCCCCGCCCCCCGGGGCTGCGAGGGCTCCGCCCCTCTTGTCGCTGCTCATCTTTGAGGCGTTCTTTGTTACCCGCGGGCCTCTCGCCCATATTCCCATTGATTACCACGGCGTTGCTGACGGCGCGGCCGGGCGCGCTCAGTCGCGCGCACCCCGCCGCAGGTCCTGGAGCGAGGGGTGGACGACTGGTGTACTCCTGAGTATAGGCCTGCGCGTACTCCGGGTGTACTCCTGGTGTACTTCGGGTGTTCCCCGCCTGTACTCCGCGTACTTCGGGTGTAGTCTGGGTGTACTCCGTACTCCTGTCCACACCGAAAATCCAGGTCGTCCGCCCCTCGTCCCGGAGGCCATGACGAAGCTCCTCTTGGGCGTGGTGCTGCTGCTCGCGGCGGGCGCGCGCGCCGCGGTGTCGCCGCCCGCCGCCGCCCTCGTGCCCACCGAGGCCCTGAGCGTGGCGAGCCTCATCACCAGGACTCTGTCGCCGCGCTTGAAAGTACTCTTCGTTGCGACGAGGTAATGTTCATGTTCTGCCTGGTTTTGTACATCGAGGGCCGCGGGGGCGTGGGATCTGACCAGGGTGAGTTGCGCAGAGGAGTTCCGTGGGCGGACGCCTTGCTGCAACGCCTGCCCGAGGTGCCCCGGTACATGTTCTCCGTATCGGCGTCCAGCAAGGCGCCGGTGGAAGTCTATGCGCCGCTCGACTACTTCGCCGGCATGATGGCCGGGGACCGGGCCAAGGACGTGCTCCAGGACCTCGAGGAGGCGCCCGACATGAACTTCAACCCTTTCTCGCGCCTGGTCGTGGTCATGAGGGCCGAGTCGTATGCGTCGGCCGTCCGCCTCATCGTGAGCCACTGGCGCTGTGACGCGCTCGCCGCCGTGGTGGTCGCCTACCCGGGCGGCGGCGCCGACCTGCTGCGGGTGCACAGCAAGGTCCGCCCCTAGATGAAGACCCGGACGCATCCGAAAACGACAAGTGCGGGAGTGAGATGCCCGCGCCTGGTCATAGCTCTATCTTGCTCACACCTGTCATTTTCGGAGGCGTCCGGGTCCCAGTGCCCGCCCGAATGAAAACTCTGTCCGCCTCCCTCCGCCCCCGGGATAGGTTCCCAGTGAGGTCGAGTTGAGCCTTGCGAATGCTTGTGCCGCAGGCCGACGGCTGCTTCGCGCAGGTGCAGCCGGTTGACAGGTGGTCGCCGAGCATGGGCCGCTGGGTGGCCGGCGTCAACCCTTTCTTCGCGTGGTGCTTCGGCCTGGCGCGGCCCCGGGGCCAGGGCGCGCCCCAGATGCTCATGGAGACGACCATCCAGGTGCCCAACCTGGCGTGGCGCGCGCTGCAGGTGGCGAGGATGCTGCGCCTGGAGGTGGTGCGCACCGCGGACGTGTTCCTGGAGAGTGACGAGCAGGTGTGCCGCGCTGACGTCCTGGTCCTGGGCAGCCCGTTGATCCCGCCGGCGCCCTCCGAGGTGGACGGCCTCTTCGTGTCGATGCTGAACCGCGGGGTGCTGGTGGTGCCCGCGCGCCTGGGCGCCGCGCGCTCCTTCCTGGACAGGCTGGCGGGCGAGTTCCAGGCGGCGCCGTGGGCGCTGACGGCGCTGGCCGTGGCCTCCGTGGCCGCGCTCGCGTCGTGCTGGTCCGCGGAGGCCGCGCCCGCCCCCGCCGTCGCGCTGCTCTACACCCTGGCGCCGCTGCTGGCGCAGCCGGTGCCGGTGCCCCGGGGCGCGCGCCCGTGCCGCCGCCACCCCATGTTCGCCGTCTGGCTGTACGCGTGCCTCGTGCTGGGCGCCTTCTACCAGAGCCAGCTGCTCAACACGCTGTACCTCCCGCACCGCGCCGAGATCGCCAGCATCCAGGAGTTCACGGCGACGGGGCTGCCCCTGCTCTCGTCCCTCGAGATGAACCACGTGCACTGCAAGTCGGTGCCCTCGCGCCGCGGCTGCTTCCGGGAGTACTCGTCCGACGTGCGCGCCGACCTGATGCGGGTGGCGGTGGCGCGCGACGCGGGGCTCCTGGTGCACGTGGGTGACGTGCCGGACTGGGTGCGGGACACGCGCGCGCTGCACCTCGTCGCCGTCAACGACACCATGATCCGCTCGCAGTTCTACCTGCCTCGCGGGTCGCCTCTCGCCGAGCCGCTGAGCCTCGCAATAGCGCGCATCTCCGACTCGGGGATCATGGAGCGCTGGACCAACTGGAACCACCTGAACGGCCGGTGCCTGCTGGAGCTGCCGCGGGAGTCGGCCGAGGCGGCCGAGCCGCTGCGGGTGGCCGAGGCCCTGCCCGCGCTGGTCGTGCTGGCCGCCGGCCTTTTCCTCGCCGCCGCCGTCCTGGTGGCCGAGCTGGCGACCCACCACCTGTCCAGGGCTAGGACTCAGGGTTGCCACAACTCTGGAAAACCTTGAAAACCTGGAAAACTCAGGGAATTTGTATGCGATCAGGGAAAACAGGGAAAAAATACTGATTTGACTTAACCCTTTGATTTTGCCCAATGTTAACAAAAATACTGCAATTTGCGTGACGAAAGTCAGGAGTTTATCGAAAATAAGTTAGTTTCTGCCGCCTTGTTTAAACGATTTCCGTTCGCTTCGTTCGCGTTTCATTGAAGTGATCGAGATGCAAACATTAAATTTGTGGCAACCCTGGTCGGACTGTGTTCAGCTTGGAGCTCTTATATATTGTCCACACACAAAACCCTTATGCATCGTGTTGTGCATATGGGCTGGAGGACACCGTGAAACCATAGTTATGCTCAAATTTTATGCAAAACTGTGTTTATTTTGTATACATTTGTGCATATGAATGCACAATTTCGTGCATAGTTATGTACGGTGCGATATGCATAACTATGGTTGCACGTAATCCTGCATAACCATGCACAAAAAAAAAGTGTGCATTAACCACCGTCGAAAAACGATAAATCAGTTTATCTTTATCGATCCGAGCTGTCTATGATTTCTAAAATAATCCTCGTGGGCCGAAGTACTACGCCACCGAACCGCCCTTACACTGCACCACCCTTCTCTGCACTAAAGAAAAAACAACAACATTAAAATTCAATAAAAATTCACACAAATTCACAAAATTTGTTGGTAAGAATTCAAAGTTGTTCCTTCTTTCCCTTCGGGGTTCGTTATTCGACTGTTGCTTCGCTTCGGCGTCCATCCTGCGCTGCCCGCGCCCTGCCCGCTCTGAGCGGCTCGATATCTTTTGCGGGAGTTGTAATGAGAAACCGCACTCCGCGTGCTAAGGTCCTCCTGTGAACAGGGCTGCGCGTTGTACTCCGCGTACTTCGGGTGTACTCCGCCTGAACTCCGGGTGTACTCCGGGTGGTTGTACTCCGCGTACTCCAGCTGTACTCCGGTAGGACTCCGGCCCAGCTGTACTCCGGGTGTACTCCGTACTCCTGTGTGCACTGAAAATCCAAATCGTCCACCCCTCGGCCCCCTCGGCTAAGCAGGTGGTGAATCGGATGGGACGGAACGAAACGAAGGGTCGGTCGGTATGAATCCGATTTTCACACCTCACAGCGTGGTGTGTGATGGTTACTGATTACACCTTTCTCCTTCATAACGTCTTTTTTTTTTTTGGGGGGGGGGGGGGTAGAGGGGCGCTTGTCACGGCGCGGTGCTGGCGGGGCGGGGTGCCGCCGTCATAACCAGTAGCATGTCGAAGTTGAGCTGTGCGTTGCGCAGTGCTGCTGGCTGGGCGAAGGCTTTACTGCGCGCCCGGCCTGGCCATCCATAGCATAGCGTTCTGCTCGGGACGGGGTGGGGCGGTGCGAGGCGGGGCCACCCACCTCTTGTTGCGGGCCTGGTGCGCACTCGGGTGCGCAGTGAGTTGGACCTGCACTCGGCCGCCCGCCGCGAGAACAACTGCGCCGTGCGCCATGTCCCCGTATAATCCCACTCGCCGCGGCTCGACTTTTCTGCTACGATTCTCTCAAGACTCCGCCGCGCGGACAAAACCAGGTCGCTTCCGGGCGGGGCGGGCAGGGCAAGGGATACACGCATGCTGCTGCTCCTCGTCCACCCCCCCCCCTAATCCTCCTCCTCCTCTTCCTCCTCCTCCTCCTCCTCCTCCTCCTCCTCCTCCTCCTCCTCATCCTCCTCTTCCTCCTCCTCTTCCTCCTCCTCTTCCTCTTCCTCCTCCTCTTCCTCCTCCTCTTCCTCCTCCTCCCCTTCCTCTTCCTCTTCCTCTTCCTCTTCCTCTTCCTCCTCCTCCTCCTCCTCCTCCTCCTCCTCTTCCTCCTCCTCCTCCTCTTCCTCCTCCTCCTCTTCCTCCTCCTCCTCCTCCTCCTCCTCCTCCTCCTCCTCCTCCTCCTCCAATATCGGGGCCAGCGGCTCTGCCCAAGGCTCTGCCCGCGCTTTTATGATGAAGACCCCTGTGGGGTGCGGGGTGGGGCGGCTGCGGGCTGCGCCTGGGGCTGGGGCTTCCCTCCTCTGCCTGCACCAGTGCGTGCGCCGGGTCGGGGGCTGGCACTGAGCCAGGGCGGCGTGGGGCCTAACAGCTGCACCAGCTCGCCCCGCCCCGCCCCGCCCCGCCCCGCCCTGAAGTCGGCCAGCTTTAACCTCTCGAGCGCGAGACGGCCTGGTGTGACGTGACGTAACGCCGTACTGAGCCGCCGCGCCACTCCACGCCACGCCCCGCCACGCCCCGCCACGCCCCGCCACGCCCCGCCACGCCCCGAGCGAATAGAACGGCTTTACAGTTCTGCACGGAGCTGAATTAAACTCGGGTGCGACCACGGCTCCCGTTCCCGTCCCGACCCGCGCCTGGGTGATTCCGCGCATACTGGTGGCGCCGTCTCTCTCTGTCCTTGTCGCACTCATCGGTCGCGGCCGTAAGGAGCAGGGGAGAGGATACTACTAGTAAACGCGGTTCGGAATCATCCTGCTGCCCTGCCCTGCCCCGTCCCGCCCGGGCCGCGCTTGTTGCCCTCCAGCAAAGTTTTTGAGTCATTAACGTGATTTGTGTAGCATTTTTTTCCCTCTCGAAAATCATTCCGGTCGACAATGAACGTGATTTAAAAAAAAAAAATTAAAAAGAAATTGTATTGATTTTTTTTCCCTTTTAATTTGCCTGGCTGTTTATATTTGCCGTAAGTTCGCTTTAATTTATTACTCTTTTATGTTACTTTTATGTTACACAAAAAGTTGCCTAGCTGTGAGCCTCTTGGGGGTGTGTGTATCTCACCAGCACCACCTCACTCTCATGGGTTCACGAGGGCATCGTACAGTGCATCGCCCGCTGACCAGGCGCTGGGGGTGGGGGGGCAGCGTGTGGGCGAACGGCTTTGCGAGTCCGCTCCATCGTTTCGCTTTTCACATTCGCCGCCTCGGACTCGGAAGCAGCGGCGGGGCGGGGCGGGGCGGGGCGGGGCGGGGCGGGGCGGGGCGGGGCGGGGCCGCCGTCAGCGGCGTATCCGTCTCGAGGGTCTCGGGGAGGGGCCTCAGCAAGGCGATTCCGAACACCGTTTTGTGGTGCCCTCTCTCTTGCACCTTATGGCCGAGTGCCATGAGTGCGATAAGGAAAGAGCGACAAAACCAGTGTGCGAAATCACTGTACACACTAAATGTCTATGGACTTTTTTGTGGTCAAGTTGGACATATATTTGAGCGTTTCCAGGCTGGTGACAAATTTGTTGACGATTATCGACAAATTTGTCCATAATGTTTAACAAATTGTAGACAGCTGGACACAAATAAAATTTGTCCATAAGTTTGGTAACGCACAGAAATATGGACAGCCTGTCTGCAAAATTGCGTCCAAAATGTACGCAGAAAAGTCCATAGAGGGTTTTTTGTTGACAGCTATGGACAAATTTGTCTCTAGCTGTTCACAAAATTGTAGACCATCTTATTGGTAACAATGTGTTTGTCACTGAAACTGTGGACAAAAAAGTCCACAGGAAAAGTCCATAGACATTTAGAGTGTATGTCCATTGTTTCGAGTGAAGTTTCGCTTCATAAATTTGGCAACACTGGCGTGTCCTGTTGTTGACCCCCACCCCTTTTTTTCGCGCGCATTTCCCGTCACTTTCGCCGCGAGGGTCGCGCTCCTGCGCTGCGCAGCCCGGCGAGGCCCCGGCCCGGCCCACTCGCGGTGACACCTCGTCACACGGCGCGACACTCAACTCGCGCAGGCCCCGCCCCGCCCCGCCCCGCCCCGCCCCGCCCCGCCCCCCTCCCCTCCCCTCTCTCGTTGGCCCTTACTTTCCAATACCATCCCACCCAACAACACCGGCGGCTGCAAACACACTGCAAGACTTGCTCGGAAGGAAATTCTAATTTGAAAAAATAAAATACAGGTGACAAAGGTCGAAAAGTACGACGATATAGTTATTCGTATTAATATTTTTACTCGTTCTTTACAACAGTATCTACATCTAAGGTAAATGAGAAGAGAACGAGTATTGTGTTCAAAACTTGGTTTTGTTAGTGACCTACCTTTTCTCACAAACCACATAACTAAATAATATAACTGTATACTTATTTTAAAGCTTGAAAGACGTTCTTTCATCCGTAAACGAAGTATTTTTTTCGTTCAAATGCAAATTATTGAGTAAATCACGTTTGAAAATATCCGTTTTAACGGCGTTGGAACATATATTTGTAACTTAAATATCCCACGAAAAACATTTAAATCTTCAACATATTTACACTTGAAAACCTATCTTCCAGCTTTGGTGAACATTTCTTTTCCTCTGATGTAATGAGATAAAATTTATACTTTTCCTGTAAATGAAAGTTCTTTCAGACCCTGCAACTCTGGTATCGGGAAAGTGGGTGCTGACGCATTCAAATCGATATTTCGGTAATTTCGAAACGGCGCTGAACTCCAACAATAGCCAACAATCAAAAACCTGTTGGACTTCTTCCTAAGTGTAGTGTCATTGGGATCATGAAATTTCGGCAAGTTTATGTTTCAACATAATTCCACACTTAACAAAACCAGTTTTGATACACATTCTGTTTGTAAAGAACGAGTTCCTTCACTTTATATCAATTTTGCAAAGTGCAAAATTGATATTTCCAAACATGTTATATTTAGGCTGATGTCTTTGCTTCTTGTTTTTTTTACAATTTTCTTTTTAAATTTAATTTTCTGAAGCTACTTGATTTTTTTCTTCTTTCCTTTTGAATACTTTGAATTGACTGCGCTGATATGTATTTTGAGGTGCGATTTGAGGAGCAGTCGGCTCCATGGAATTGCGCCCTGTCCTGCTTACTGAATCACTGGCGGGTTTCTGCCGGGCCGGGCCGTTCCCGCCTCTGTGCAGGCCAGTGAGAGCGAGGACTCCAGCACTTCGCTACTCGTGTGTACACAAAGAAGACTACTCGCGCCCAACTCAACATTGTACTCGGCAGTACTCACCAATACTCAATCTGTTTTGCAAATTACTCGCCAATAATTGCCCATACTCACCAATTCTCCACTGTGAGAAATTCTTGTACCGGGTACGGGACAATTTTCCATGAGATGTCTTGTACAATGACAATTGATATTGTAAATTTTTTATAACTATACCTATCAACTCAGAATCGATTGGTGAGCAACATAGTGGAAAAGTATGAAGTCGGTACGTGTACATAGTGAATTACAAAATATATTGTTCGTCTACGGAAGTATTTTCCACAGTGTCGTAAATACTCACGAATACTCGGCAGTACTCACCAATATACTCGCCTTTACACAAAATACTTGTGTGTACACCACTTGAGGGAGTGGGAGACCCCTCTCAGGCCGCGGCACGGAGAAAATGACGTCTTGGTTTCGGAACAGTTTTGGGAAAACGAGGTAGCTTTAATGTAGAAAATGCACAGCAGGGTTTCCGGCGCTGCTTGAAAATAAAGACGAAGTTTTTTCTCGGTGAGGCTTCAGGCAGCAGGCCTCGCCTCGAGGGGTCCCTCAAATTTTCCAATTAGTGTACACTCTGTGCTCCAAGACTAACTCCATTCAAATTTAGGTTAAAAATGCGAAGCCACCTCATAGAAATAGTCAAATATCCAATTATTAGCTCGATAGTTTTCTATATAGCTTTGGGAATTTGGGTGATAATAACCATCCCCAATCACTTTTAAGTCCTCCAATCAGTGCACTGATAATCCAAGTGTTCAACCCTTTAACACTTTAAATTGTTCAAATACCATATAAACATATAAAAGTGTTCAACAGAGTTGTTGTGCACTTACAAGTGTTCAACTCAGAAGTTGTGCACTTAAAAGTGTTCAACTCCCCAGTTACACACTTCCTTAGCTTGGACGCACTGTACCGGGGAAGTAGTGCAACTGGGGAGTTGAACACTAATAAGTGCACAACTCCAGAGTTGGACACTTTTAAGTTCACAACAACTCTGTTGAACACTTTTATTTGTTTAAATGGTATTTGAACACTTAAAAGTGTTGAAGGGTTGAACACTTGGTTTATCAGTACGTACTGCCGTCTCAGGAGTGAGCAGGGCCCCCCGCGGCAGGTCTGCCTGCATCGGGCTGCGGCGGCATACGGGGTCGCGTCACTGTAAAAAAAAAACATGTCGTAAATTAACAGGTAATATCTGTGAATTTTGTTGAACGAACTGACTGCGAATATCCTTTTTATTCGTGTTAATTTACAAAAAAAAACTCTAACTGTACAAAAATATTCCGTAACTTTACAAAAGAATTCCGTAAGTTTACAAATTTTATCTGTTGTTTCGCGATTTTTCTTGTTAATTCACAAAATGTTTCATGAAACTACAGGAAAAATCTGTTCACCGATTTAACAGCGAAACCTGTAATTTTTTGTGTCGTTATTTTACAACAAATTTTTACAGTGGTCGTCGCGGCGCGGCGGGATGGTCGCTAAATTCGAAGTCGGTCCTTCCCTACCTATCCCCCCCCCCTCCTTGGTCCGGGTCCTGGGGTTCCTGGGGTGGTCGGCAGAGACGCCGAGCCTCTCTAGAAGCTCTGGTCGCCTGCTCGCCGCTGCAGCGCGCTCAGCTCTGCGATGCCGCGCTCTTACCAACTCCTCTACTCTGCTTGCAGACTGCTGTTCGGCACGCTGTACCCCGCCTACGCCTCCTACAAGGCGGTCCGCACCAAGGACGTGCGCGAGTATGTAAGTAATGAGGGGAGACCTGAGGACCTCTCTGCTGCTGCTGTGTCCTTGTCGCACTGATGGCGCACCGCGTAGGGCACGGAGATGTGAGAGCGATCTTTGGAGTCAGTGGGCAGAGCGCCGGGCAGGTAGGCAACACGTTGCATGAGGTGCGTGTGTGCACTGCGGGCTGGCCTATCCCGAGTCTCACAGGCGTTGACGTTGAGCTTCCGTATTTCGCTAAATAAATCCAAAGGGGAATTAAAAAAAAAAACATTGAAAAAATGCACGTGTTTCATTTTTAAAATACGTATTTAGTAGTTTTACGATTTTTAAAAGAAATTTTATGTCTTTAAAAAAATATATATTTTGTTAAAATTAATTTGAATACCAAATAAAATGGGGCATGATGCACTTTACGTCGCTTCCTTGTCCTGGCCATGCCGTGCCCCTGCAGCAGCGGCGGGGCCGTCGCGGGGCGGGGCGGGGCGGGGTCTGGCCGGCCGCCAGGTGGAGAAGGGGAAGGGCATTGCACTCACTCACTCACTCTGTCTGCTTCAGGTGAAATGGATGATGTACTGGATAGTGTTCGCACTCTTCACCTGTGCAGAGACATTCACTGATGTCCTTCTCAGCTTTTGGTGAGTGGTGTGTTTTATTTTTCGATTTTTACCACCTTTTTAAGAATGAAATGAAATGAGCTTTTCTCCTCTTTTTCATTTTAGGTTTCCTTTTTATTATGAATTAAAAATTATTGTGGTGCTGTGGCTACTTGCTCCTGCCACCAAGGGGTCGAGTATAATATATCGCAAGTTTGTGCACCCCACTTTTACAAAGAAGGAGAAGGTACGTATGTCTTTGGCTTAATTCAATAACTCATTTTAAGTTCAGGATTAATGTAGAAATTTGATGACAGGAAATCGATGAGGCAATTAAAAATGCCAAGGATCAGGGTTACAGCACCATATTAAAACTTGGAGCAAGGGGAGTTGACTATGCTAAATACATTCTGATGCAAACAGCAATCAAGGTAAGTCTCTTTCTCAAAGTAGTAACAACTCCATCCTAACTCATAGAATGGTTCACAATTGCTGAGTTGCATGAAAACTTGGAGAAAGAACAAGCTCCAAGCACTGCTTAAAGTTTCCTTTATCAAAATCACCTAGCTTTTCTCAGAACTTTCACTAGTTTTAACAGCTTGGAATGAAAAACTGAATTCCAATTAACTGTGTTTTTTTTGTTTAGTCACCTTACTCTCACTTGTACCTTTTACTTTGTGATACATTGTTTAACAAGATCTCTTTCAACTATTGATTGGAACCACAATGCACTATCACTAATTGTTTTTTCTAACACGTAATTGTCGCACTTAACTTGAACGTGCCTTTTTGTTTGTTTCCTCTGCTTCTGCTATCTGAAGGGCTTGGAGAATACAGCTGTTTTAGCAACACTGCCTCCAAATGGTCCTGAAACGTCAGCAAGAACTGATGTTGGAAGGGAATATGTGAATGGACATGGTCCTCATGTCTCCAATGGATTCTTCCAACTTGGCGCAGATCATGTTGATGGTTTTCAATATTCAGATGATGATGAAGCTGAATACATTCCTTCAGCCATGAAAGAAGAGCCCCAAGAGCGTGAAGAAGAGCTAGTGGAGGAAGAGAGAGCCCCGCGTACTCGACGTACCAGGCAAAGTGCAAGAAGCCGCAAGCAGGTCAAAACTTACCAGGTTGATGATGTTGACTTTTCTGATTAACAGCTGGTTATATTAGATTACTGAGATGCAGAATAACATTCATAAAAACATTTAATTTTTATTTTGCCATTTGGTAGAAACACACATTTACTTAAAAAGTGTTTTGTAAAATTTCTATTTTAAATTAAAGACTGATGTAGCTCAAGGTGAATCTCTTTTTATCCTCAGTTTTTGGTTTGGATGAAATATCATAAAGAAAACCTATACAAAATTTTGTATTTCAGAAACTCTAAGAGTTGAAATATTTCTCATCTAGTTTGAAATGTGATATTTTATTTTATTTATCAATGCTGTAGATCCTTTCAAGTGACTGATATTCGATGCTGATCTCAAATACTTCAAATATACAGTAAAACTCTCGTTTGCTTCTCTTTAAGAAGTGAGTTGTAACATTTTTCAGTCTGTACGGTTGAAACTTGGATCCAGTAAAATGTGCCTTGTTAAGTATGAAGATAAGTGAAATATATACTTCTGCTGTGTAACAGTGCTATTAGAGCTAAAAGCTCTTAAAATAAAGTGACTGACATCACTAGTACATAAGTAATTAAGATTTGTGAAACTTTGTTTTTCTTAATGTGTGTTTGTTGTAAGTTTGAAATCCATAATGGAACTATGTTTAATTTGTGTAGTTAAGTTGTCTTACTGTGGACTTTTTGATTTTATTTGTTTTGAACTTTGTGTATGTCTTAAATAAAGATAATAATAAGCTTGTCTGTTGTTTTTGACTAATTCTGACCAAAATCTTGCATGAATTTTGAACTCTATCCCACATTAAACATGCCTCACACCCAGTTTCATTGCTTTTAAGCACTTCTGTAATGCTTTGCACTTTCCTGAGCACCATGACAGACTGAAGTCTCTCGCTTTCAACATTTACACATATTCGCGAAAGGAGTGCCAATTAACATTAAATTGAAACGGAAACATTTTTCTCAATTTTCTATCACTTAGGTGATATTGCTGACACTTAATATAATTTTTTTTATGAAAACAGGGAGGCGGCGGGCTAATGAACCAATTGAGAAGAAGCTATAGTTTATCAGACTTGTCGGATCAACCAGATGAGTTGAAGTACAGGGCAATAGGCATGGGAAGTCTTCAGGAGGAACAAGATGTGACTGATCAGAGCAGAGGTTTGTATCTTTTTGTTGTTCTTTTTCAATAATTATTACTTGGGCAATGCTAATCTTATTGAAAATAATTTTCCCCTCCAGGGAGTTTTCAGTACATGAGAAGATCCTATAGAAATCCTGGTCTGCGATCAGGATCTGTTTCGGGTCCATTGGAAATGTATTTCTCTGAAATGGATCTGGATGTTAAGCGTGGAGAAAAGGGAGACAGGCCAAATACTATTTGGTAAGTGATGATTTCGTAGCCCCTAATAATTTTTCTGCTCCTACTTTATTGTTGAAAAAATGCATATCTCTTGACAGCTTGCCCCAGTCAATGGAAGATGTGAGTTCTGGGTATTCCAGCACTGACCATTTATTCAGTGTATCTCAAGGAAATTCCCCAACCAGTGACCATGCCTTAGAGGATGTATTCCTTCGTTCCTCTGGGTCTACCCATATTAAATCTAGAAGGCCAATTTACAGTGGTAGCATACCATCTAGCCGAAGCTCTGAGGTAAGTTCCCTTGAAGTTGGCATATAATTTGAAATTAAAATGAAATGAAACATATGGATTCATGTGCTTAAGCATCCCTCTCTTGTTTCAACTTTAACTTGATCACCATAATTGATGCTGGGTGGTTGGTAAAGTCTCATCAGTAACATTTTTTCACATCTACTCTTCTGTCTGGATAAATTATGCCTGAAAATAAGTGCATGAATTCAGCTTGAAAAGGAAATGGAAAGTTAAAACAACTTAGTACAATACTTGCTTAAGGCCTTAGTTTCATATTTTCCTTTATCTGTCTTCAACTTAAGCACTTTGGGAATGGCTCTAGACATTTGTATTTTTTTTTTCCTTCAAGGGAGTGGCAGCATTGGTGGACAAGTTAGATATTTCAATGGATGGAGAACCTACCTATTCTCCTTTCCTATCCCATTCCATGTTATCTGAAATAAAATCCTTGCTCTCATCAAGAAAAGGGGACATCAATGAAATTCTTTCCTCCCAATCTCGAAGTGGAAATCCACTGTATATGAAAGTTTCTGATAGTATTGTAACAAAAGCGAATCAGATGAGATCTCTGGTAGATAGTAAGGAAAATATCAAGAAAAATATTTCCAAGGGTAATGAAGATCCAATTTATCCTAACTCAATGTGCGAGCCTTCATCCACTTTGGAGAGTGTTGTTGGTTCAGAATCAAGTTCTCTATCTAATACACAGTCTGATGATAGCCAAGATTTCAAAGACAAAGCGGCACGTGCAGGACGATACAAAAAGTTAAGAGCTCCAGTGCCTCCTAGCAAATCCACAAGTGACCCAGAAAGTATGTTAAATTCTGAGCATGGTACCATTGTGAAGGCTCGCATGTCTCTTGTGTCCTCTCGAAGGTTGAGTGGCAGTGTTAATATTCTAGTTGAAAGTAATGCTGGACCAGCAAATAATAAAAATACTAAACCTACAAAGACTCAGCTTTTGAGTAGGAAGTTGGAACCACGTAACTCCAGTAAAACCCATCACCTGATGAAAAAGAAAAATCCTCTTCAAAATAACTACTTGTCTATGCCAAATTTATTCAGTGTGCCTTCTTGTGACAAAGTAAATCAACCATCTGCTTACCCCCAAATTTTGAAAATAACAAAATAACAGCCTGGGCCTATTGCTACCTCCATTGAATGCCAAGTCTATTGTATGTGGTGTGTTGCATGTATAAATTGAGATCTGCTTACATGCACCAAATCAGAAATTAATGCTTGATTCATGATAATTAAAAATAATCCTCTAGAGATCTGAACAAAATTTCAGTGTGCTATATTTTAAATTAATTTTTTTTTTTTTTTTTTTTTTTTTTTTTGTTTTTCACTGACATACAATAAGACGAAATGTACTTCAATGATAAGTTACTTTAGTTACTGAATAAAAATGCTATTGCTTACAAAACAAATAAAAACGAAAGTGTGTAGATATCATTGAAGTACATTTGTGTTTGTGATCTGTTTTTCTAAAGTTTGTGTCAGACACTCAATTTTATTCTATTCTGTTGATTTTCACTAAATACACAGATGCCGGGGTATGTCACTCTTCCTCGCCTTCGGAGGACTCCGAGAAAACGAATCATACCATGAAGCCAGCGAATAGGGAATTTCATTGAAACAAGAAGGGTAAAAAAATCAAAAAAATGTTAGAATTGAAAATCTTCTCATGGCAACAGAGCACTTTAGGATTGCCTCTAATTTTTGTGACAGACATCTTCAGACGTCATTATAGTGAGAAAAACCGTGAGGAGTCCTTCAGTGCTTACCAGAAATGCTTTAGCAGTCCATTTCCAACATCGATCTCTCTATTTGTTTGCCAGTCTCTCAAAAATCTTATTCATTCAAACATATTTTAGATGATGGACAGGATATTCGAACAAATTGTGTGATATGGTGGCAAACTTCACCTGAACTAACTCAAGGCTATTTTGTGATGTCTTCAAAAGACATTTCATTTGAAAGTGTGCTCATAAAATTTTTGTCATATGAGTGATATGCACTTACACTCTATCTAGTCAGCAGTGTAGTAATTATTAATGGCTTATGTTTACCTTTAACCACTTGTATCAATCTGTAAAGATTCAAATTCCACAGCTTTTTTGTCATTTACATTTACTAATATGGTCATTCTCAACCATTATTCATAAATTTGAATTGTATTCAAGATCCATTGTTTCTGCAAAAGCATCCACAAGGTAAAACTTTAAAAGACTGTGATATGTTGTAGCCTTCAATGAATGAAATTTGCTTGTAGTGTCACAACTGCTCCTTTTCTTATAAGAATATTGCTCCATCACAAATGTTATTTTTTGTTTTTAGTGAGAGCCATTTGAGGGCTGCTTGCTTGTGTACCATCCATACATGAGACAAGTAACTTTCATTGTGATTTGACAGTGAATTTGAATCACTAAGAAATTGTTTATTTACATATACATTTGTGTTCTGCTGATCTAGCACACAACTTAAAGGTTTTCAGTTCCCACTGTGGGGAGATGGAGATGTAGGAGAAAACTCATGTTCTGTTGACATAAAAATAAAAATTTTACAAAAAGAAAACTTTCAAATATTAATCTGCTGTTTTCAAAACAGGCTTTTCAGTACTGATGTACAATTTGAACAATGCCATCAACAATGACTGAAGATTAAATGTTCTCTCTGACTAAAGAATTATAATACTGTCTCCGGGTCAATTCATGATTTGTTCACAGTGGAAAGGGAAATTGTCAGTGGGAATTTGTCAGATCAAACTCAAACTCACAAACTCAATGAAAAAAACATGACATAATAATAATAATAATATTGAAAAATTAAACAGCATTACGATTGGTAAGTAAATTGTCTGCACTTGAAGCAATATGCTTCCAAGCACAATTTACTTCCAAATTTGCGAAGCACCTACCATGGAAAACAGAAGGGCAGGCCACTGGGACTAGTTCCATAAATTAACCTGCTACCTCTCTGATCTAAGAAGAGGGGGTGGGGAAAAAAAAGAAAAGAAAAAATTAATACTACTAGATAGCATTTTCTCATTAAAAAAAATTGGTTCCTTGCATAATCTCCAACAAATTTTTAATGTCAAAAATTTACACAACAAAGGTTACACAAACTAAGAAACTTTTGAAAAGTTATAATTTATGCTTTAATAGGTTGAAATAAATTTGAAATGAGCAAACTGGACTCAAAATTGGCTACAAATATGTGATTGAAAGTATGCTTTTCTCATATCACATTTTTAATTAATGCAATGTGAGGAGAACATGCTTACAGAGGATGCAGTTGACGTTTAAATTCGGTATACCGGTCTTTTGAGGTCCATAAACAGTAAGCAGCTGCAAGACCCAGCCCAACTGCACCCCCGGTAGCACACTTCTTTAATCCAGCTGAAAATAAAGAAAAGAAATAAAGTTGCATCCTTAAACTGAAAGATACACAGTTCAATAAGCAACAAAAATAGCAATAAGCTTAGACTCACATGTTGACTGATACATGACACCAGTTAGAGTGGCAGCGGCTAATGTATTGAGTTCATCTTCAGCACCTCGTAGATATGATAATATGACTCCAAACCCACTGTACATCAAGGCTATTACTCCTAAAGTGTTGGCTGACGCTGCTCCCTTCTTCATTGTATGGTTTATTAATCTGTTGTAAAAGGTTAATTATAACAATTCTGTAATCACAAGTCTACAGAACCAATATTCTTACTTGGTCAAGCAGTAATCTAATTTAAAAAAAAAAGAAAATGTGAAGTTCGTGCTTGCAGTACAGAGAAAGATGCTGGATCAGTACTTACTGGGTTACTCTGAGGCGCCCTTTCTGGCCTGCTAATGTTGTGATCTTAAGCCCATTGTAAAATCCTCCCATGCCGCCTACGCCTGCTCCAATCATACATGACGCTCCAATTTGTGAGAAGGCATGTTCAAACCTTCCACGCTGTCTAGAAGCCCCTTCAGGGAATATAAACTCTGGTTGACTAGGAGGCAGATAAACTGGATCGAAGTTTAGATACGGTGAAAGGTGTTTGAGGTTTCCTTTGACATTGACTGAAACAAAAGAAAGGAGGAGTGAATGGTAAGACAACAGATAAACATTTCACTATCACAACATGATGTAAGTTTAAGAAGTCAACTTTGTGCAATAGCAGAAAAAAATGTTCACACGGGTTGGAAGAGGTTAAGACGACTCAATTGAATTCAAGTAAAATTCAAAACTAATGCGTCAGTACTCAAGTAAATCATAAAATAAGGACTGAATTGAATACAGTAACGTCAAGTTCTTGCTAATGAAATGTCACGATGATAATTTCCGATAAAGCAATGCAAAACAATACTTCGGGTCAGATCACTTTCGTCTGAACCCTCACCACTGGCCAGTTATCTTGCCCTCCAGGATTCTCGTCACTGTTTGTCTCACCTGGAATGTTCACGTCACTGTTTGAGTAGGACCTCGGCCCCTCATCGTCCATTTTAAAGTAAATTAAACTAAAGGTTTACTGCAAAATGCCTAAAAAATTCCGGTCGAAGTTCGAGCCCAAGGCTACAGCAAAACGAAAGGACTCCTGGAGCAAAGAACACATGCGCGACGGTTCTCAGCCTTCTCGAGTTGAAACGCCTCGCCTCACGCCATGGCGCGCAATTTGAACAGAGACTGACGAGGAGACAACTGTGCGTTCCAGGTTGCCTGCTTCCAAGGCGAACCCACCACTTATCCCCCTCCTTCAGGGACAAAAATGAAGGTAAAACAAATTGAAAGAGAGAGATTAAAGTATCTCCCCTTACGGAGATCCCCGTAAGGGAGGTTTTGGCTATCGGTGCTCTTTTAACCCAATTAAGTAAGCTACCTCACGCAGTAGTCAGCCAAACCCTCTAGGGGGTTGCCATGCCACTGTTAAACTTTTAGATTCAGGGGCCTAGGGGTGCGTGCAGGCGCGTATTAGGGGGGGGGGCGATTGCCCCCCGTGGCCTCTAGACAGCCGCCTGAAAGGTAGGCAAATTGCGCTACAAACCCCCTGTAAGTAGGCAATCTGAAGGGCACCCCCCCACCCCCCCTTGTTGGTCGGACCTTAATACGCCCCTGGGTGCGTGAGATTTGAAACCACGACACCCAGAGTGTCAAGTGTGAAGTGTAGTGAAGTGCGGAGCCCTGCTCTAAATGTCTATGTATCTTTTGTCGAAATGTATATGGTTTATGGAAATGAAAAGGGGGCTGGCTGTAAACGATACCCCCTTCCCGCATTCCATTTTCTCCACCTCCCCGCGGCGCTGGATGTAAACAATGCTCGGCACTTGGTGGTATCTCCGTCCTTGTCAAACGTATGGGTCTCGGCCACTAGGAGTGAGTGAGTGAGTGAGTGAGTGAGTGAGTGAGTGAGTGAGTGAGTGAGTGAGTGAGTGAGTGAGTGAGTGAGTGAGTGAGTGAGTGAGTGAGTGAGTGAGTGAGTGAGTGAGTGAGTGAGTGAGTGAGTGAGTGAGTGAGTGAGTGAGTGAGTGAGTGAGTGAGTGAGTGAGTGAGTGAGTGAGTGAGTGAGTGAGTGAGTGAGTGAGTGAGTGAGTGAGTGAGTGAGTGAGTGAGTGAGTGAGTGAGTGAGTGAGTGAGTGAGTGAGTGAGTGAGTGAGTGAGTGAGTGAGTGAGTGAGTGAGAGGGCACTGTTACAACACGATCTTCTGAATCTGAGGGCTGGCGCACTCATCTCCTTCGGCTCGGCTCTGACACTTGTCTGCTCGCGCTGCGCTGCGACTGCGCTCACACGGTCGGGCCGGGCCGGGCCGGGCCGGGCGGCAGCGGCAAGCTCACTGGATCGCCGCATCCCTCTCTGTCACAGTGTTCACTGTCAACTTCCCGTTCTAACGCGCAGCCCTCTCTGCTACGCCGATGTTGTCCGACGATGAGGTGAGTAGTATCGCCCGTCAGAGTGTTCACATTCGGGCGGGTACTGCGGGACCCGGACGCCTCCGAAAACGACAGGTGTGAGCAGGATAGAGCTATGGCATGGCCAAGCTCGGGCATCTCACTCCCACTTGTCGTTTTCGGATGCGTCCGGGTCTTTTAACCCACCCGGATGAAATGTCGTGCTGCTGTGTTGGATGGCGTAGTATATCTGTTCCGCTCTCTTCCTAAGACGAGACGGCCCTCTTCTCCCTGCTCAGGGAACCGGCGACCCAAACAACAACATCAACATCAACGCCGGGGTCGTGGTGAAGGGTGGCCGGGTCGTGGCGTCGCGGGTGCCGGTGCTGGCGCGGACGGATTCCTCCTCGGACGAGGACTTCTCGTACTCGGCGCTGACGTGCTGCGACTGCCTGGACCTGTTCCCGACGCGGCTGCAGCTGCTGCTGCACCGCCAGGACGCGCACCCGGAGCGCCCGCCCCACCAGTGCCCGGCCTGCCTGGCCACCTTCAGGACGGCCGACCTGCTCGCCGAGCACCGGCGCACGCACACCGCGGACCAGCCGCACGCCTGCCCGCACTGCAGCGCCCGCTTCAGCCTCAAGGCCCACGTCAGGGCGCACGGCCGCGTCATGCACCCGCTGCAGCACCTGCCCAAGCACCGGTCAGTCATCGGGGAGGGGGGCACTCGGGGCCAGTTCACTTCCAGATCGGGGGTGTCCACTTTTTGTGCGATCTCTGTCTCTCTTTACCCATATTAGAAGACAGGTGGTGCGAGAGAGTCAAAAGCATTACCCCCAGCCGAGGGGTACCTCACCTTCTCCAATCAGTGTACACCCTGCGTTCCAATCATTTTCCAATCACTATCCAGTCACATAATTTTTCGACAAAAATCTATTTTAAGCACCTTAAATTGTAAAATATCGTATTGGTGCCAAAAATGTATAGTTTTCTTCAAAGTTTGGTCAAATTTTCCCTCCAATCACGATAGAACCCTCCAATCAGTGTACACCCATTCAAAGAGTGAGGTACCCCTCGCCCCAGCACAGCTCCGATCCCCGGATTGAGCAGGCCCTTTGGGGGGGGGGGGGGTTACTCTGGGCCTGACCACTTCGAGATTCGGGGTGTTCTATCTCTGTCCCACCAATGGTCTTCCGATGGGAAAAGAGACAAACATAGAGAAAGAAGAGACACATCCCGATCCCCGAGGTGAACAGGCCCGGGGCTCGATTACTGGGACTTAGATGACAACCCCGAATTTTGACGTAGGCTACCGGATGTTTCTTTGAATGCGTAACAGTGTTGCGGGATTGCATACTTACCAGCGCTGCAGGGCCCTTGGCGCCTTACTGGGGAATGGGGTAGGCAAACTCGCAACACTGTGACGCATTCAAAGAAGCACCCGGTACAAATTATTAAATGACGATGATGCTAGAAAGATTCTCCATTTTTTTATTTTTCGTTTTTTTTGCAGAACCCTGCTAGAATTTTCGAAGATTTTTTTCTAAGTTACATACATTTTACGGTGTGGGGAAAACGTTGGGAGTTTGTTTAAGTTGATGGTGTCGATGGTGTCGCAGGTGCTCGCAGTGTGAGGGGGCCTTCCATTCGGCCGCGGGGCTGGCGAGCCACATGCGGTGCCACGCGGAGGCCGGGGTGCGCGGCACCCCCAAGCCGTTCGCCTGCAAGGTGTGCCACTGCAGGTTCCGGGCGCGGTCCAATTTGTACACGCACACGAAGAGAAACCACCCCGGCAGTACTGACCCCCCCGCGCCCGCGGGCTCGCCTGCCGAGCATAACGCAAACCCTGTAAATCAGCATGTGTAAGTTGTTTTTTTTCCTTCCCTTTTTTCCAATTCGTGACTCAAGTTTCCGTATATTTTTGGTTTGGTGTTTTGTTTTTTTTATGAGAGACCACTGTAGAGTAATATGAGGAACAGGGAACGAAGGGATAAATATGAGTAGATATGATCACTGAATAATTATTTTGTAATAAATTTGAATTTTACTACAGGGCGGAAATTTTATTTACAATTGAGTTGTTGCTCATAAAATACATTCTAAGTGGCTTAACAATGATGTCAGAACAGATCAATATCAATGATGGTGACAATTAAATTTATCATGACAGAAGATATTTTTCATAAAACAATCTAGATTTTTGAGTAAATACTGCTAAGCTTCTCCACATACTGACTTTGTAAAGAATTCTGTGAATTCTACTAGAAAAGTAAAGAAGCTTGCTCATGCAGTTAAGCAGACACTTAATATGTTGACAGAAGAAACTCCAGTAGAGATCACAATGTGAAAGTAGAAGAACCAATTAAAAGGGGTTGCTGCTTGTATGCAAAGAGCTGGTCAATAACATGTTGATTTTCATCCAAAATGAATTATTTCACCAGTACCTTGTGCATGGATTTAACATGGTAGTGAAGATACAGTAGTTTTCTGGAATATTCTGGTATAAAAGCATTTTCTCTACTAGCCTCTCTAGAACAGGCGTAATAATTGATGATTAGAGCTTATAATGGTTAGATCCAAAAATCTTCTCGGCGAGACAGCTGTATTTCACTGTTGACTCTAAAATCAAACATACGAAATCTCAATACTGATCCAAAATTGGGTACTTCCATAGCACTAGGGGTAAGGGAAATGTCACCTACAAATGTTATCACTTTAATCAGGCGCATGACTTCAAATCACTCATGTGAAATACGCTTACAGAATTCAAAATCCCCCCAAATCTCAAATATTGCTAACATGTTTCAAACAAATTATCAAGCTGAGGGAACTTTTAATTCACTAATCAAGAGCATTAATTTACCTTTGGACAAGGCAAAACCTAATCAACTTTAAAAATTTAACCAGCCATTAGTTAACAATCTACAACAAATGTAAAAAGAATGAACAGAAACTTGAAATACTTTATGGAACATGAAGTGCTCAATAAGAAAAAATCACAACTGTGTTAAGAAAACAGGATATTACAAAATGTGAGAAATCAAGTCATCACAAAATATGAAATGCAAACGATCAATGGTTCGATGAATGAAGAAAAACAAGGATACTCGACATTCATCTTTCATGACCTTCATTTCCTTGAGCCTAGTGACAGACAAGAGAACCCTTTCATTTTTAACTTATCTTGAATGAGTATCAATTAAATTTAACAATGTTCTTTGTACCGTTGTTGTACTGTACCACAGTTCGCATAGTAAGAAGGGATGCAGATGAAAATTATGAGACAATAGCCTCTGTTGGTGAAAGTGTTTAACAAGTAACAGTGTGATGCACTCTACAACAGTTGCAGCAGCAGTAGAAATAGAAATGGAAACGCCTACTGTAAAATGTGCCAATTTCTTTGATATCTTTAGGAAACTAAAAACCATAAAATGTATGAACATTTTCAGAGACCAGAATGTGATAAATGGTATCAACAAGTGTCCCCCTATGAATAAAACTAGTTAAAAAATGAGAGCCTGACTTCTTGAAGCACACAAGCCAAGGACAATCAAAAATCTTAAAAATACATACACAAATGAGAAGAAATATTGTAACACTAATATGTCTAACAAAATATTCACAATAGCAACAAAATGAGGGGAAAAAAACAACAAACAAACAAACAAACAAACAAACAAAAACATTACAATACGGCCTTAAAACTATGTACTGTTCTGTGCATAATACTTGCACAGATGATTGTACAGTAACTTCAGAAATGTGGACTAAATCATCACATACTGATTACCTGCAATGAACTGCAAAGCATATCAGTGAATTCCTAGATATTAAAACATCATGTTACCCCTTTGAACCAATCAGTCTTCAAATGATGTCTTTAGTTGTGCAAAATATACAACTCTCTTTCTTAAGGTACCTCCTCCATCAGTTCAACAAGCAGCAAGTTTGATTTAATTTCTTCAAAATAGGCCTTAAAGGAGGAACCTTAAATGTTGAAAAGACAATTTTTATTGAAGCAACCAAATGCTGCCAATTCTGAGGAATATAGTCCTGAGGAGACAAATAATTTAGAGGAAGGTATAATGGAGGATTAACATCTCTTATTACAATGAGCAATGTTAAATCAAAAGGATCTTAGAATGTAATAATGACAGAAGCAAAAGTTTTGGTTTAAGAAAAATTGCAGTTTCAGTTTCATTCATATGTGTCACTCGGTTTTAATGCCTATTCACAGTTTAATCAGGTTCCCTCTTTCTAAAAAAACAAAAAGGACATTAGGTTTTCATGTCTTTTTTAATACTTATGAGACCAAAATGAAAATTAAATAATGATACAGTAAAAATTATTTCTAGTCCCTAATTACACAATATTAAAAGTTAATACCATTCTCTATATAATATTGCATCATGATTCTCAACTTCTCAAGAATTAATTTGATCTGAAAATGAAAATTAACCACTTACTTGGTAATGGAAGGCAGAACAAACCAGACAGGTCTGGCTTTCTAATATTTTAATACAATCAGAGGTGCAATGCTAGAAGACAATAGAGTTGAATGCAAAACAGGTTTACAAAACCAGGCGAGAAACATGAAAAAAAATCAATAAAAAAATCACCAGTTGCGGAAATGTGCAGATATCACCAGAAAATACCAACTAGTGAGCATCCTCAAAGGAAATATCAGGAAAGCAAACAGTTTTATTGTGTCAATAATTTCTGCTCGTCATACCTCTTCTACTGAATATCTGACATACAGAAATTAATGTCATGGGAGTGTTTTAGACTATTTTAAGTATTCTTACCACTAATATCAATAGTATGGAATGATCTGCAGGGTTGACAACAAAATACTACAAAACTGTAACCCAATGCATCATGTATAAATTTATACAACAAATTAAAACTTCATAAAAGAAAACATGCAGGTTGTTCAAATGAACAAACGCAGGCTTTGGGTCAAAAATGAAGGGAGGGGGAAGAGAAGGAGGAGACTGGTATACTTACAGGCAATATCAATTATCTGATCAGTGCAAGTCAACAAAATCTATAAATCACTCGGCACCTTATGAATATTCATCAAACTTCAATCATTTTTGGTTGTTATCATAAAGCCAGTAAGAAGGGAATAATATGGAAGCAAAGAGATTGTAAATGAAAAATTATGGTAGCGAGATCCCTAAAATGTGAGTGTCCTATGGATGGACAAAAGTGGATGGAATAATTCTTACAAAAATGTTCCCTATCAAAGAGGCTAAAATGCTTGCATGTCAAGTCGACACTTAACCACGATACTGAATCATGACCTACTGAACAACTAAGTAAGACACAGCAGAAAACCGGAAATGTTCTCCTCTGAGCCCAAATATGAGATTAAGTATGAACATTGTTAAAGCAGCATAGCTATTCAGAGTGAAGAGATGACATGACCTCCAACAGCTTCCACAGCTCAGTTTCCTTGAGCTGAGGAGTGAGTTGATCGAACTGCCTGAACAGTGCAGATGAAAATTAGAAAGAAGTAGGTCTGTGGAAAAGATCTAAATAATGTGTCTTCAAGAAGACATGTGCACAAGTGGCTTTTGATTTCTGATGCTTAGCTGGATGTAAAACAAAATAAATAGAGAGGTCATAAAAAGTAAAAGAGGATTCCCTCATAGTCAGGTTTTGATCAGATGATAAACCAAGGAGAAAGACACAACTTTGTTGGAACACACAGTACTTTGCAATTTGTATTGCCGGGCTGCCTTGCCAACACTAAGCGAGATGTTTGGACCACAATACCAGAACTGTAGCTGCTTTTAGAAAAGACAAAAAGAAACCCAACTTCCACAAATCCTGGATTGAATTTGAAACTTTAACACTCAAACTCACTCACTGACCAGTTCTTTCAAACACATATAGAAAATGGCATAATTTACAGTAAGGCAAGATAAGTTAAGCTGGTAGAGGAAAATGTACAAGCAGAGACCCCCTCCAGTCAAAATATGGTCTATATGAAATAAAAAAGGATGAAAGAAGAAAATAGAATGAGAAATCAAAGGTCATGGTGTAAAATTAGTCCTTAACAATACTGGTGTGGTACTTGAGGCTAGAGATAAACAACAAAAACTTGCCTTTTGTAAAATTTATGCCAACTGAAATAAATAAGATATTTATTCCAAGAGAGCATCATGATGAAATGAAACTATAAACCTCAATTACAAATATCTACACAGCTAATTTGAACACCCCGTCATGGTCCCTTCGAGCTCAAATCAAATTTCTTGGATCAGGACAGAAAAAAAAAAGAGAAAAAAAAGATTTCTAGTGTGATAATAGTAAAACATGACATCAAAGAAAAAAATTGTTCTTGAATTTTTGCAAAGCTAAGCATTGTTTTCATAATGCTTTTAACGTAGAAAGACAAAAGCACTTGCACAAGAAGTCAAGTGGCTTAGCAGAGACTATCAGTATGTTATCATCAATTTACTATGTATTAAAATGAGTAGTAAACAATGGCACCCAAATTTAAAAATTAAAAAAAGTAAGATTACTCATTACAAACCTAAATTGAGCAACCAATTACACAGACGCATCAGTGCCAGGGAAATGTACAGCACAATTAGGACACAATTTGACTAAACCTGACTCTATCTTTGTTTTATTGGAAAAGGTGTACTGAAGGATGTGCCATTATTTTGATCAGACTAACATAGCTTACAACCTATGACTTATAACTCATGCTTTTGGAAGAATAGAAATGTAATGCTGATAGAAACAAAGAGTAGGAGAATTAGTTGATAGAGAAGCTGGAAACACAACTGTCAATAGTGTGTAAGTAGCAAAAGGGCTGCATTATTGGAAAAAGCTGGGGGAATGAGAACAAGAATTTTAAAAACAGAAAATCAGACTGGAGGTAAAAGAAATGCCTATGAAGCAAAAGTTAATATATAACAAGACCAAACAAATCCTACTTGCCCAACGTATTGTTTGTCTATCTCTGGGAGAAGTTTCTTTACACTAGCCTGACACCTACTTCTTCACAGTTGCATTGGCAATTCTCTTTCTATTAGCAGATTTTTTTTTAAATGATGTTTTTTCACTTTTCTAAGAGATTATGCATATTTTAAGGTGCCACAAGGCTAATAGTGGAGACTGAATCATTTGTGCTCTAATCAATTAAATTTTAAGGCAGTTAATTTAACAGCAATTTTCCATTAGAATGCTTAGAGGGTGCTCTTTTAATACTTTCCACAAAAGATAATATTTTGCCTAGCTTTACTCTGATAAGGGCAAATACAAGAAAATGGTGAGTATCAGTGTAACATCAAATGGTAACAGATGGCTATATAGTAACTGGATAGTGTCAGTGATGTTTTAGGAAAGCATTCTATGTTTCGAATGAATCAAGTATTTAAATTGGAAGTAACATAAATAATGTTCAGTAAAAAAGGAACCAACAACAACCAGAATAATACTAACAATAATAATAATAATAGAAGTAAAGAAACAAGAAAAGGAAAAAAAATAACTTGGAAGAATATTTTCCCTTTCTGGTAGCATACTCCTTGAATCCTTTGTGATAATAACAAATAAATTTGACTAGATGACCGAAACACCTACAGTAATAATTGTCAAGTGAAATAGCTACTAATCTACTTATGTAAAACAACAAGGCTCACTAACAATGTCCTCATCAGCAAGGTCAAAATTATACCTCACCCTTCACAGCACATCAGTCATAACAATGCGAAGGATCATGACTACTTGCGCAGACTATCCTTGCTGCTGGCGAGTGACGTGCTATTGCTGCTGTTGTGCGAGTTGATGTCAGCACGTACATCTCCACCACTGCCACTTCCGCTCACGCTCACCTACAAGTAAAAGTCACGGGCAAATTTGTGGTTAACTCATTTTGAAATAATATCTAAATTTAAAAAAAAATGATAGTAACAATGATAATAATAATAAAATTACAATAAAATAAAAAAAGGGTTGTTAAGCTGGTACGAACCTCCCCGTTAAGCGAAGGCGAGGCCCCGACGGGCCCCCTGCTGGAGCGGCCTGGGGCCGCCCCCGCCCCCGCTCGCACCTCGTCCCTGCTGCGGCTGCTGCCCGTCTCTCCGTCCAGCGAGCTGCCCCCGTGGCTGCCCCCGTGGCTGCCCCCGCCGCCCCCGCCGCCGCCCCCGCCGCCCCCGCGGTTGGAGCGCCGCTCCCGCTCCCGGTCGCCGCGCTCGCTCCGCTCGCGGTCGCTGCTGCTGCTCACCTCGCCGTTCATGGAGCGCTTGGAGCGGCGCCCGTGCCCGCTCATGGCCAGCTCCTCCACCGAGGTGGGCGTCTGGGGCGCGCTGCGGCCCTTGAGCTTGTTCATGACCTTGTCGAGCCGGTTGATGAACTGGTCGACGTCCGACTTTTGCATGCCTATGGCCGCGGCGGCCGTGAGGTACGGCACGGGGTACTTGCTCGTGTGCGCTCCCCATCCTGCAAAATGGGGAAAGAAAAGAAACATTACAGCAACAAATGTCATTAAAAAGCCGAAGTGGGAAAAAAAAGTCAGGATTCAAGACCAAACAGACCTTCAAATTTGTACCCTGCAACCTCCTTATAGTCGACAGTTGACACTACTCTGGTTCCAGAAACACACCGTAGGAACAGCATTGAACCTAACATTGTCACAGACTTGGGATCTGATGTAACCAACGAGTTAAGAGTCATGCCTGAACAGAAAATTGATCAATGAGTTGAAAGGTGACCAGGAAAAATTTTTCATCAAACCAGAGGAAGAGGAGATTTACCCATTGATATAGGGTTGTTTTTGGTATCTAGAAGCCTTTCACCATGTTTTGTGGCAACTTTCGAGAGTTCATCCCTCAAATAGTTATACATTTCCTTCCTTTGGGTCACTAAACTTTTGTAGCCATTGATTCCCAAAGACAGGAGAGTAATGAATACGTCAATAGCTGGGCTAGATGATGCTCGTCCTTTTAAAAAAAAAGTTGTTCATGATTATTTGCTTCATGTGTAGATTTTTTTTAAATTATACAATTTTATGAAGAAAACTGTTAAATAGATCATACCTGGATAAATCCTAGCTACCCGTTCGAGAAGACCTTTGTCAAAGCCAGACACTATGGCTCCACCCACTGGGACCATGAAGTTTTTGTCAGTACTCTGAACAAAAGCATCTACTCGCCCTTTCCTAAAACACCCACATACATTAGAACAAACTTCGTAATACTCCTAAAGTAGTTTTTTTCTTTTTTCTTTTATACTGAAAAAGAAAAGTTTAACGACTCAAAACTTTTTAAGGGTAACAAACCTTGCTGCTTCTTGTATTAAATGCATACAACGGGAACTTTGAAGACCATATGCATTGTTAATAAGATGAGGAATGTTAAATCTTTGACAAAGCACAGCAACCTGCTCCAAGGAATCAGATACTCGAGGAGCAAAACAGCTTGTTGTGGTCAAAACACATACAATGTTGTCAGATCCTATTGTACACATTTGATGCTCCATAGCTGCTAAGTCAGTTTTGAGCTCGTCACCAGAAGCTATTGTCTCTATTACAATAGGTTGAAGACCTGAAATAAACCAAAACCAAGTAATTATTGTTAATTATTGGAAAAAAGCAGCGTTTTATCAGCAAATCATTATCATCATATAATACCTGCTGTTAGAATGCATTTAAAACATGCTTTCTGATCAATACGAGACCAAAGAACAAACTTAGCACCAGGCCGGTCCTGCTTTAATGTCAGCATACACAACACCAATGTCATGCCTGTGGCCATTGGTACCATGAAACACCCAGCAGTGGTCTTGACACCTACACAAAAAAAAAGCACCAACAATGTGAAATAGAGTCCCTACTGGCACAATATTAAATTTATAAATATGACTTTACCCATATATCGAATGGTGTCCAGGAGGAGGGAATTTACAAGTTTCATCATAAGACTAGATCCTGCAGCCTTGGGCTGGACTTCCCCTAAATCACCAGATCTACCAATTCCATGACCGATTCGATAATGACGCCGAGCAACAAGAGCTATAACAGGTTGAGAGATAGATGAGTTTTCTAAGGTTACCGACAATCAAAACAGATAGGGCAGAAACTCACATGAGGCAAATCTAGCTTCCCTTTCTCCAATACCACAATTATCAGGAAAATTGTTGCTGTCCATTTGGGCTAGATCTGCAAGCAGCAGCTCAATTGTTGCATCGTCCCATCCTTCTTCAGGCCATTTTCTCTACAATAAGACAATTGAATCAAGAGTCATACATGTCAAATAACATCAAATAATTAGGTAAACATTATTGTTGAGATTTTTTCAAGTGTCATAATTCACCAGTAAAATCTTTTAACGTGGCTTCTAACATCAATTTCTTTACCTTGCACCTCAACATTAAATCCTAAACAAGGACCTACCTGTTCGATAAGTTGTCGAATAAGATTTTCTCTTGTTTTTTTGGAAGCTGCTGCTTGCTGAAGGTATGTAGAGGGGATTAGCCTCTCTGCTAATGTAAAGCTTTGACTATTCATGGTGTCTCACTGAATATGATCAATTGTCACAAAAGGTATATCTTGACAGGGCCTATAAATAAAGGCATTACACAATTATAACTTTTTCAGTAAAAACTTATTCAACTTGAGAATTTTCTAACAAGTAAAAATGATGATGAAGAAGAAAAAGTCAAACTTCTTTGATTTGTAAGTAAGTTGTGAAACAAGTTGTCCTACTTGCAGTCTAGGCTATGGTACTTGTATATGTCACTTTATTTACTTCCAATCTAAATATTACACTCACACTCTTCTCGACGACGTAAGCTGCAAACATTGCAGACTTGAGACTTCAGTCAAGAGAGTTTTATGTCAAAATGTCAATTCACCAATTTAGGCACCACTAGAAATAGCACTTAAGGAACTTGAAGAAACTCGTCACAAATCTGGGACGTGTTCGATGATACAAGCGAGTATTAAACCAACGTATAGAACCAGTGCTAAACAAGACAATGTTACAGATCTAAGAAGAAAGGAATCTTAAACAATGTATTCCAAATTCACGAGATTGCAGGGCGAAATCGGACCACTAGTAGACATTTCATATTATCAAAATATCGTCTGCTGTGCCCAGAAGGAAAGAAGAGGGTGGCTGGTCACAGCCTTCTTCTTTCAGAGATTTAAGAGATGCTTCAGAGAAAAAAATATATATTATGAGTAAAGGCGTTCTTCATACTACAATGAAGAAAATTTGGTAAAAAGGAGAAACTAGTTTAAGGTTGATTCGAAAAAATGTTCAACTATGAATAAGTGCAAAATTGAAATGTTTTCTTGATTTGTTATTTTGTTGGCTAAACTGTGTAAAGCACAGGTTAAGCACCTTATACTACGAAACATCTTTCTATTCTGAGAAGCCATTTCCCTACAGAAAGAAGGCAAGAACCAGTTCATCGCGCCTATTAGTCTCAAATCGTTTCTTTGTTTCGCATCACCTTTCTCCTGTTTCCAAACCCCATTTCCTGAATATTGCTCGGTTGCCAGTTGCCCGTCGTGTTGTTTCATATGGTGGTGTTCTGCATAACGATGGGGTGATGCAAGGCGTGTTCTGCTGCGGAAAATGATTGAGGTTATGATTTCTCTTCGTCGTTTCTTAAGTTTTCCCTGAAATAGAGACTGCCTTGCCCTGTCATCGCCGACATGGCCAAGTACCTCGTCCAGATCATCGTGGTGGGCGCTACGGCCGTGGGGCGTGCCTTCACCAGGGCGCTGAAGCAGGAAATAGCGGCCAGCCAGCAAGCGGCCCAGCGAGCAGGGGGAGGTCGAGAGGGGGCCAAGAGTGCGGCCGCAAGTGCCAAGGCTGGCATAACGGTGGAGGAGGCCAAGCAGATCCTCAATGTCAAAGATTTAGATCCAAAGGACATTCAAGAAAAGTACGACTTCCTGTTCAATATCAACGACAAGTCGAAGGGAGGATCTTTCTACCTTCAGTCAAAAGTGTACAGGGCGAAGGAGCGACTTGATGCAGAACTTGCAGCGCAAACTAAGGAACCACCCAAGAAAGAGACTGAAAGTGATAAATAATTTGAAATAGTTAGGTTTTAGTCTATTTATGCCGATGTATGTGACAAAAGCAGTGATAAGTTCCTTGAGAGATTCTTGTGCAATCTCTCTTATTGCTCATGTCATGTACTTAATTTTGTGAAAATGGCACAGTGCGAAAGGATCATGACGTAGTGCTGATCTTTTGATTCTCAACTTCATACCTCCTCTGATAAATTTGGATTTTCACTCTGCCGAAAATCACTTTATTATATTTGTTTTGAAGAGATGCGTACCTGTATACAATAAGTTTCTGCACTTCTGACTTGTAATGTACATTTTAAAGATGATGTGGTAGGTCTGCACTCAATGTGCATTCTAGACATTTTATTTCTGTGTGAGTGGCAGTTTGTTAATTGCAGTATGTTGGACTGCATCTTGACTGTTGATGAATACTTGAGTGCAAAGTCTGTGATTTAGCACACTAAAATTGGTTTAATAAATGTATAAGATGCTAGCAAAAGGATTCTTAGATTAACTTGCCAAATTATTCAAACATATAAATTTATTAATTGATTAATACCCTTACTTTTTACAGTCGCCTATCACAGTAATAATTAAATGAATGGAAGGGACTGACAAAATCTGTGTCAGGAAACATCACATAACAGTCATGCAAACAGGCTTTGCTGATGATATTCCAGAAGCCCTAGTACCACACTCTGGGCAGGCAAAGTTTGGGTCCGCTAAAATATTTGCCTGAAACCAGTAGTAGTTATGTTACTCCTTGAAGGACAAAAATTCAAGATTAAATTTTCTAATCCTTACCTGAAGGCAAAAGTAACAGAAAACATGGACACAATCCATATGATGCGGTATAATGGGCCGTTTAGAACAAACAGCACATTTTGAATTGAGTGTAAGGGAAACTTTATTTCTTGTGCCAGGTCTCAATTTGGAACCTGTAGATCCTAACATTAAAATCCTGAGCACTATTCGTTTGATGTAATGATAGTTAATGAGGGGTAAAACAAACACCAGCAGTTCCTGTAGGAAGAACCAAATAAATATTAACAGTATCCAAACCCCGGAAAATAAATTTGAACTGGTAAAAATGAAGATTTTCTTACAATAAAGCTGTGCCAAATTAGCTCTCTTGTCATGTGAGTATAGCCAACTTGTCTCTGTCTGGCTTTGGGAGATGAGTAAGACATTTGGATACCGAACAAGCGATACAGCAGATTAGGGTAGTAACCAGAGTGCAAGAACATAAGTAAATTGATAAGGCTTCCAGCAGTTACAGAGATATCTCCCCATTGTCCAGCTGTTTCAAACTGTCACCAAAAGATGGTTTCAGAATCGAAAAATAAATACCAAAATCTGTTGAAACTTTTAATTACAACTACTTACAATTTGTTTCAATTTATCACTTCCAATTTTAATAGCAATATCACTGGCCCTTGTATGGAAATATTTTACTAAAATAGGTACTAAGGTTGCCAGTAGTGCAGTTTTCTGCTGTGACTTTAAAAATTTAATGTTTAGCAATTGCTGTCCAAATGTAGATCCTGCTCCTCGTACAGACAACTGGAACAGATTGAAATTAGTTTTAAATGATTACTTTTAAACTGTAAGCATACAAAAGAAAAATAACATGAGCACATACTTGTAATATGACAATCTGGAGCAGGGTATCTACCTCTGGTCCCCAGTTGTTTTGGAATGAAAGCTGTGATGCAAGTAGAAAATACGCCCGTAAGAAAATATGCAATGTATAACAACTGGCAAATACATGAAATTATACAGCTTACTGGTAAAAATTTAGTAGCACTTGAAACTTGGCTTTTCAAGACACAGAGGACTTCCTTATCCAATTCCAGAGCATCAAGCTGAAAAATAGTAAAGCAGGAATGACTCGCAACTATCGTAAAGGTGGCCTTACACTCAACATTTTTGATGCATCCGCCTATGTCTGTTTGTCGATTTTCGTTAATATTTCGTCTGATAGTGTAGGAAACATGTACTGTTGTACACTTCAACAAAACCTTTTTGGACTTGAGTGACTACAAAATTGTCAAAAAATGCAAATTGGACACAGACGGACATTACGAAAACGCTGAGTGTAGGCCACCTTTAACTGTGCTTCTCAAAAAATTGTTTAATCATAGCCCATCTAAGGCTTGAATCGAATTTTTTTTTTATTTCAAAAATAAAAATAAAAAAAAATTGGCTGGTAAAAAAATATTTTCTAAGGTAAAGAAAATCGATAAACATAAAGCATACCTGTTCAACTCGACTTTTTACCAGGAGATCAGCTTCCTCTTTGGAGCTCATCTTCCCGTATAAATAGGTTTCACTACGTCATACTCTTAATTCTCTAACAAAAGTTGCTAATCAGGAATGCTTCGAGCACTGACGTCTGGAGGCTCCAAAAGAAACATAAATAAAGTAACAGAAGCCGTAGCACAAGCAGACGCTTTTGGGTCCAAAGGGCTAAAATCAGGCTGAAAGATTTCTCATTGTTTTTTACGTTGTTGCGTTGTTGCTATCGTCAAATCTCCCCCGAGGAGCTGAGCCACTGCCTGTCACCAGTTCCGCTCGGCGCTCCTCAGTTCCGTAACTAACCAAAAAATTCCTAGGCGATTGTCGAGGAAACGATGGGGTTTTCTCTGAAATTTTGCGTCCTGCTCGTGTCTCTGACACTTGCGCTGTATCCAGATGACGCATGGGGGAAGGGCAAAGTTATAAACCTGCACGAAGACAACTGGGAGCAAATGCTTACTGAAGAATGGATGGTGGAGTTGTGAGTATTGTCACTTGGGCCGGACCGGTCGGGTCATCTGTACTATACCTCCATCGCTGAGCATGAATTATTTCGTCCATGAAAGAATTACAATGTTTTGGTCCAATTTGTGATTTTGTAATTTTTGTCATATTTCACAGTGCCTTTTTTCTCCGTTGTACTTTCAAATTAGTAACATCACTTTCGGTATCATGAAATATCCTATCCCATCTCAAGTACTGACGTGTTTTCTGGCCTTGCAGTTATGCTCCATGGTGCCCAGCGTGTAGAGCTCTGGAGCCAGTGTGGACAGAATTTGCAAGTTGGAGTGAAGATCTTGGTATTAAGGTTGCCAAGGTAGATGTTACGACATCTCCAGGATTGAGTGGTCGATTTATTGTTACAGCATTACCAACCATTTATCAGTAAGTATCTTAGTGTTGCAAATTGAAATTTTTATCTTGGTTGCCTTAAGTTTCATTTTCTATGAAAATCTAGCGTCCTTAACGGCGAGTTTCGCCAGTACCATGGCACGCGGGATAAGGATTCTTTCATGTCTTTCATTGAACAAAAGAAGTGGGAAACTTTGGAGCCTATTCCATCCTGGAAATCTCCTGCCTCCTTCCATATGGGGGCAACTGCCTATTTCTTCAAATTGTCACAATTGCTCCGTGTAAGTTACATCAAGTACTGCTCATCTTTGTTTTTCCTTCTTCTGCAATGTTATTCCTTAATATTTCTGATTGAATGTGTTCAATTTCTTACTTACAGGCAGTTCACAACCGTTTGATGGAAGATTATGGTTTGCCTACATGGGGCTCATACTTGATTTTTGCTGTTGCCACTATTGTCCTTGGAGCCCTTCTTGGTTTGGTAAGTGTCAGAAAAACTATAGCTATGCAGCCTGAAGTTCATTAATCTTTTTCCTTCAAACTTAACATGACTATATAAAATAATATAACTTTTATCATAGATAATGGTTTGCACTATTGATTACCTGTATCCATGCAAACCATCTGTTCCTCATACAAGAACTGTTGGTGGGGTGAACAAAGAAGTTGATGACTTAGATCGTGGAGATGTTGTAAGTCTATTAAATTACTCCATGTGGTGGCATTTATTTAACATTTAATAACCTGATTGGCCCCTGGTTTTTTTAAAGGATGATCTTGTTGATGAAAATGGCTCTCAGAGCTCCCAAGATGAGCGTTATAGTGGGAGCAGTTCAGGGGCTGAGGATGAGGATGAAGAGGAGGAGGACAAAGATAAGGAACCTAGTAGGACCCCACCATCACCAGGCTCTCCTGCAGGAAAAGCAAGGCAACGTCGTGCTAGGAAGGCGGATTGAGAGAGAGAGAGAGAGATTATGACTTTATACCAATCCTTGCTCTGATTGGTGTGATTGAGTTATCTGGGCTGCTTTATTGCTTTTTTTAATGACAAAAGATTTTATTATATTTTGATCTTACTTCATGACAAGCTGCTTTTACTAAAATCTCAAATTATTTGAAATATGTTGGTAAGACCTTAAGTTCATACTTACCTATCTATCTTTTGTTGGGAGGACTTTCCTGTCGACCTTAGGATTGGTTTTGATGTGTCTGTTTATCACAAAATTATGGTAATAAGACAGGAAAATCCTGTATTTTACAGATTTTGTGGATCTTTGAGTGGATTTGATTTCCTCAAGAAATGACAAAAGCAATCCTTATTCTGAAACATTTGTGATTTTTTTCACCCATTCCAATGATTTCTGTTTACTTAAATAATTTAATTGATCAGCTAAGTGTACTGTGTTATCTATTTGTACCCAAAATATGCAATGAGTCTCAAGTCTGTTATGTTCACTATAAAGCAGACTTGGTGTGAAAGTGATCTTCCTCAGAGGATCCATTTTCAGTGCCTTTAAGTGATGAGGTGTAGAAAAATAACTTGTGCAAAACTTATTGCTGATGAGAACCATATGGTTGACTGCTGAAGTTTGAAGTAACTTTATGTTTTATGAACTGGTTGATGGAATATTCTATGTCAAACTAAGGTCTGTCTTCAAATCTAATTCTTGAATTCTATTCTAAAATTTTAGCAATGTGATAGCACTGTGCTCATCCCAGTTGTTTTAAAAATCAAAATTCACAGCAAAATTTGCACATTGTAACCTCTTTCACTTGAAATAGTAGTTGACAAGGCTGTTGTACAGAGAGCAGTGCCTTTCATTGTAACTGTGATACTCTGTACTTCCTCTGTACTTCATTAGGTAATACTATTCTGGGACACTAATGTTCTAATGTGAAAAGTGAGAAAGAAATAATATGCATACTCAATAATTATTTTTCGTTTTGACATTTCTATAGGTCTCTTTTGTTGTGTGTTCATGTGTGGTCATGACTGATAAATGGTGTTCTTTCTCAATTTTTTTTTTTTTGCATATGGAAGTGTAGGTACAGATATATGCTCAATGTAATTTTCTGTGGTTGTATTTGATTCTGCCCCTCTCATTCATGGTTTTCTTCAAGGAGCTCTACTACCTTGGGACACTTGATAGGTAAATATATTTTATTATGATGTAGTTGTTGTATTGTCATCAGTGACTGTTGCTAGTAACCTAATTTATTTTACCCTTAAACCATTAAGAGATATTTTTTTCTATCCCCAAACAATGTAGCATAACTGAATGTTAAACATATATTGCTGTTTTATATTTAAAAAAAAAAAAAGTTGACCTTGTCAATTATTTTAATGTTACCCCATTGCCTATTGTTTTAGGGCATCTATTTCTTTTATACTTCATAAGATTCACTGTATAAATAAATAAAAAAATCTGGGTAGACTTTGTTTTTTTTTTAGTTGCATCCAGCTAAGATCGCCGACTTATCGCCCCCTCACCTCTACTCCTCGGCGTCGACACGGTGAAAAATCGGCGATCCAACTCGGCGGTCTTAGCTGGATACAACTTTTGTTACTGTTTCTCTCGACTACTCCTTTCACTAGCGGCCTTTTATTTTTCTTAATTTCTCCCGCGCTTGGGCAGGCACCTCGCCTCGCGCTCGTTGCCTACCATGCTGCGGAGAGCTCCCCTCCTCGCTCTGTCTCTCTCGCGCTCATGGGGTGCGCCGTACAGGTGCGAAAAGGACGGACTGATGAGAGCGCCCCGCGCACGGTGGCGCGCTCTGGCGGCCGCTGCGGAGGCAGGACTCGGCGGGCCGGCCCGGCCCGGCGCCGCACCGGTGACTCGGGACTTCTTCGGATCAGTCGAGAGTCGAGAGAGTCGAGCCGAGTTCAGTCAGCGCTGAGCCACGCAGTGAGCCGCATTAGACCGCAGCGCCGCCACCCGCTGCCGCCTCGCGTCGACTCTGAGGTGCCGGTCCGAACCGCGCCGCGCAACGCCGGGAAGTGTTTGTGTGTGTGTGTGTGTGTGTGTTATCACCGGGAGGGTGCAGCTTGCTCTATCTCTCTTATCTGACTTGGGCCCGTCGTCGGCCCAGTCCTGTGCGAGTGTGTGTTAGCGCGCGCGCGCCACCCTCCATACCAGCGCCCGCGTCCAGTGATTGTGTGAACAGTGTCTCTTGGATTTTGGATTACTTTTCCCCTCCCGTGGACATACACCGCCAGGAAGACAGTCACCATGAAGCCGTGGGCGATCGCAGTTCTGGTGTTGGCCGCCGTGCTGACTGAGACAGGTGCGTGAAGTTGCGGGCTGGTGGTGATCGCTGCAAGGGAATGACCCAGCCAGGGGCGTAGCTAACTGCCCCGCGAGCCCAGCGCCCTGTTCTGGACGGGGAGGGCGAGGGCTCAGGACGCCGCCGTGGAGTCCATTTGCATGCCGCGGGCCCGCGCACCGCCTCAAGGCCGCGGTGGCCGGGACAGGGCCGGCCGCGGTACGGCCGGCTTTGTGGTTTGTCTTTTGCGGGCGGGGCGGGGCGGGGCCCCGTGGGATCGGATCTGAAAGACATGCCCTCTCCTTGTCCGGTCCGCCCTGCCCCGCCCTGCCCCGCCCCGCCCCGCCCCGCCCCACCGCGTCGCGGTCAGGCGGCCCAAGTCCCGAGTGCAATATTTTCATGCCGCGGACAGCAACGAGCATTGCACTGAGAGAGGCTGTGAAGGTTTTACGATGAGAAGATTATTGCGGGTTTGTGAGTATCGGCAGGCGGGTGATGGATAGGGCAGGCAGCACAGGACCAACACTGCCGGCGGGGCGGGGCGGGGCAGCCATTCACTGTCGTCCCCCTGTCTCACACTTTGATTGAGGAAGGTGGGGAAGGTCTGTCAGGAGGGAGGGGGGGGGGGGTGTCTACCTGGCGCGGCGTCACCACGGTGATGGCGCGCTTGGCGGTCCCAGGGGACGCCACCCCGCCCCGCCCTGCCTGGGCTTCGCTGCTGGACCAGGTAGCCGTCGAGGCGGACAGAGACGGCTCCCGTACCGGGCGGGGCCGGGGCGACCGGGGCCCGATTGTTTGCGCGAAGGATTTTGGAGGAGGAGAAGGAGGCTGTGTCACTGCACTGAGGAGCAGAGGCAGGGTCGCATGGAGATGCTGCTTATGTTCGAACGCGTCTCTCTGCTTAACTGCTTAACTCTGGCGGCGTCTGTACTCTGTTACTCGGAGGTAGACTGATTCAAAAGAGCGCTTCCCTCGCTCTGTCTCTCTCGCGCTCGTGGGGTGCGCCGTGCAGGTGCGAGAGAGTCAGCGCGAGGGGAGTGTGCTGCTGGCCATAGGGCCGCGCCGGCCGCGCCGCGCCCGCACCCGGCCCGCTCGACTGGCTTGGGTTCTCCTCGAATTAAATTCAAGCAGTACTTGACACTGTGCCAGCGCTGCCGGCGCGGGCTGCGGGCAGCGCGTCCGGCGCCTCTCTAGTCTAGTCGCCCCGCCCCGCCCCGCCCCGCCCGGCTCTGCCATACGCACGGCGAGCCTGGGCGTGAAAAGTGTACCCCAGCCGTTGTGCGGCCAGGAGGACCCCACACCACCTCACCCGCGTAATTGGACAACTCCGACTCCGTTAAGTTTTTTTTATTATTATTTATTTCTTTAAATTCCACCTTGTTGTTTCTGGGAAGCGGGAAACGAATTTTTTTTTTCTTCCTCAGTGGGCTTGGTGCGCTCGGTTCACGCTCGCGTGCGCCTGCTCCTGGGCGGGGCGGGGGGCCTTATCTGGCCAGCATGAAGACGTCCAGGCTCAAGATGGAGGTGGTGATTCAGATGTATAACAGCGCAGGGAAATGAAGGACCCCTGGCCGGGCGGCGCGAGGGGGGCGTTCTGTCCCCCGCCTCCTGGGCCCCGCTCACCAGCACCAGCAGAGTGATTCCGAACAGCGTTTTGTAGTGCCCTCTCTCTCTCTCTTGCTCCTTACGGCCTCGCACCGTGAGTGCGACAAGGACAGAGAGACGAACCCACTCTGTGCGGTCACCCTACAGAGCCCGATCCGTTCCTGCTCCATTGAGGCTCAGCGGCCGGCCCGGACCCGCCCCCGCCGTGGGTGGCTATGGGCCGCGCCCGGGCCCGGGCCCCTGTCTCCGAGTGTACCACACGGAGAGGTGACCCCTCTCACTGCCCCCCCCCCCTCCTGGTCCCGCCGCCCCCGCTCCTGCTCTCCCTCCTGCACTTTCTGGTTTTAGCTCCGGTCTCCTCCTGGAACTCTCAAGGTCGAGCGGCTGGCGGGGCGGGGCGGGGTGGGGTGGGGTGGGTGCGGCGGGTACGGCGGCGTGTTCCAGTGGCGGGTGCGGGTGCGGGCCGAGCTCCTGCCGAGCCGAGCAGAGCTGGACAGATCGTGGAGGAGGAGGAGGAGGAGGAGGAGGAGGAGGAGGAGGAGGGAGGCAGACGGACCCGAGGCCTTAGCTGCTGGGCGATATGATGCCAGTGTTGTATATACCAACCAGCTTGATTAGTTTCCCGTTTTTCTTCTCTTTCTCTTCTCTCCGCTCCTCTCGGGTCCTGTACGGTACAGTAGAGCGAGAGCAGCCGCCAGCGGACATACTGTATTGCCTCGGACGGCAAACTGAACCCTGCCGCCCATCCCTTCTGCTGCTTTGTCTTCTTCTAGCAGATGATACATCTGTTTCTCTTTCTTTCTTTTTTCTTCTTTTCCTTTTTTTTTGCTTATTTGTTTTTTTTTGTTTTTTTTTGGGGGGGGGGTGTAAATTTCAAATTATTCGTGTTTTTGTTTTCTTTTTCTTCCTCCCCTTCTTCACGTGAGCATATATATATATGGCGTGATTCGAGCGGGGAGGAGAGGCAAGACCGGGAGGTGCGCGGCGCGCTGCGTGAAGGGCTTAAGCCTCCTAATGGCCGTAGGATCGCTGGAGCCGGAGAGGTGGGGCTGGAACGAGTTGCGCGGGCCGGGGCGGGGCGGGGTGAGGTGGGGCCACCACGCCCCCGGTGCGGTGCTGTGGCCGCCGCCGCCGCCGCTATGGGGTCCTGGTCCTCTACCGGCCGGCACAGTATCGGGTGATCGGCACATTATAGGGGTCCCCGCGTCCTGCCCCGCCCCGCCCCGCCCCTCCCCGCCCCGCCCCGCCTCGCGTGCTTGTGCTGGCCGCGCAGCTTGCCTCGCCGCCTGGCGGGTGCATTCCGCAACAAACTGGACTAGACGGGGCTGCTGGTGCGAGGTGTGTTCCTGCGGTGCACACACACAAACACTTTTTTTCCCCCTAGGAAATTTGCCTAGTAGCTGCTATACGTTTTCTGCTGTCATAACTTATCAAGAAGTTCTTTAGATTAACTAAAAGACCTTTTAGTATTACTGACCGTTTTTTTTCTCTCTAGAATTTAACTTTACCGTCATCTTCGCGTACTCGTAAAACGTTTAGTCAATATTACAGGAGTTCTTTTCTAGTAATACTAAAGAATTCCTTAATAATTAAGTTACGACAGCACAAAACGCTTAGTGGCTACTAAGGAAATTTCCTCGTTAAAACTTTAGAGTGCACATCGCCCCGCCCCACCCCACCCCACCCCACCCTGCCTGGCCCCCAGCGCTGCTCAGATCGTGCTGTGCTGCGCGCGGAGTCCGGAGGCGTCGCTGCTGACACGCATGGCGCTCCTCGTGCTCTGCCGCTGCGGGGTTTTGAAATTTTGACGCCACAGGCCGCCAGAAAGCGTGTTATCTCTCTCTCTCTCTCTCTCTCTCTCTCTCTCTCTCTCTCTCTCTCTCTCTCTCTCTCTCTCTCTCTCTCTCTCTCTCTCTCTCTCTCTCTCTCTCTCTCTCTCTTTCGCGCGCGCGCGCTGCACTCGCCGCGCTCGCGTTCAGCCCAGAACCGGTACCATCATTCACATCTACATCCACTGAACAGCGACTGCGACGGGATCATGAACAGAAACCGTGTTCCATCTCCAAAGCGACGCGTTTTACGGCCGAGCGCGCGGAGGACGCGCCGTCATATCGCCCGCGTCTCTTTTTATTTATTCTCTTAATTATTTTCCCTTAAGCGATTTTCTCGCTGTGTAGGTGTTCTCTGCTCCAACCCCATCCCATGGCCCGGGCCGGGCCGGCGCGGCGCGTCGGTGTTGGGTGCCGCTGCAAGTCTTGGGTTCCCCGAATGTCCTGTGAGGAGCGGCCCTTCGGCCCTGTGGCCCGGGCCACAGCAGGGCTCTGTCCTCGTCGCACTCGATGGGGCGCTGCCATGAAGAGCGAGCGAGAGGACACCACACTAAACGCTGTTGTTCGGAATCGGCCCGCCGCTGGCGCGGCGCCCAGCGGGGCGCACGGGGGACCCTACCTACTGCCTGGTCCCGACCCGGCCCGGCCCGATACCCTACACCTATACCTACCTGTACTGCCGTCGTGCTTTCTGGCCGTGCCGGGCCCAGGTTGTAATGGGTCTGCTCCACACGGCAGGGAGGTCCCGCCCCGCCCCGCCCCGCCCCGCCCCGCCCCGCCCCGCCCCGCCCGTCGGCGCGTCCTGAATCGCATCGGCCGGCCGGCCGGCCGGCTACCTCGCCCGACCCGACCACTATAAACTGTGGTGGAAGTACCAACACTCTTCCCCGAAAGGTTTTTCTCCTCTAGTTTGGACCGAAACGTGTATAATGGCGGCGTTATCAGGAGGCTGCGCCGCTGTGGACCCCGCGGCCGGCCGGTGCAGCGCGCCGCGCCACCCTAACCTACATTCACATTCTCTTTGGCACGGGCGCCTGCCAGCTCCTCGCCGATCATCGCCAGACTGTATATTTTTGGCGTGCGCTTCGTGTGTGTGTGTGTGTGTGTGTGTGTATGTGTGCGTATCTCCGAGAACATAGGGGGGTGGCGTGCCGGGCCGGGCAGGTGCGAGCGAGGAGGGCTGGCCGGCCTGGCCAGGTAGCAGCAGGGTGATTCCGCTCACATCTCTCTGTCCTCGTCGCACTCATGGGGCACTGCAGTGGCACTGCCGGCACTGCCATGAAGAGCGAGCGAGAGGACACTACTAAGCGCTGTTCGGAATCACCCCGCTGGCTGAGGCCGAGCGGCGCACACCTATTCACCTCCCCGTGTATTCAAGCTATTCACTGAGGCGGCCCGGTCCCCATCTGCAGCTGGTCCACGGACTGCAGCAGCCGTCTGTCTGATCCCGAGGATCACTCCTCCTGGTCCTTGTCGCACCTATGGCGGTGCCCCGCATGAGTGCGACAAGGAGGGAGGCGCGAGAGCGATCTTTCGGAATCAGACGGCAGATGGATTCGCCTGCTGCTGCTCTGGACCGGAGCCATGCGCACCGCACGCGCGACCCTCAAAGGCCGGTGGCGTGATCCTGGACGAGCACATGCACACGCTCACTCACGCTGCTTGGAGGACAACGACCGCGACATGCTCCCAGAGAAGCGCGCCCCTGCGGCCTGCCCGCCATAAAGTAAGGAGTACTTTATGTTCTTTAAGTACGTGAAGTACTTTCTGCCGGCCCGCCGGCCCCGGCCCCAGGCCCCGGCCCGGCACCCTGCACTGAAAAGAAAACATTCGCTGTCTCAGAGCCAACGAATGTTATAAGTTTTGTCAAAGCGAATAATTTGCTACGGTAGCAAAGTATTCGCTGAGGTGGCGGCTGACGCGTGCCTTAAGTTTGTCTGCAACAGCAAATTTTTTTTTCTTTTTATTTTTCTTTTAGTGTGGTTCGCTCATGGAAGCACCATGGGTGTACACGACGGGTAGCAGTCGGACGAGCCGCGTAGAATCCTTGATAGAGAAACGCCAACTCCTGAATCACTGTGAAAAATACTCGTAAGGGTTACGGGAAAATTTTCCATGATAAAAGTCGTAAAATTACAATTTTAACTTGTAAATTTACAAGCACTCCCTATCGACTTGGAATTGACTGACGAGCAAAAATGGGCTGTCGTAAATTTACGACATATTTTGTAAATCAAAATTACAAAAAATGTCGTAAATTTACGAGGATATTTTTCACAGTGATTGCGTTGGGCAATCCCTCATGTCCACTCCGAGCCGTGAGCCGTAGTGTGAGAAATATTCAGTCAGATGAGCAGGACAGCCATAGCCGAGGCCTTAGCGTTTCTCTCTCTCTCTCTCTCTCTCTCTCTCTCTCTCTCTCTCTCTCTCTCTCTCTCTCGCTCTCTCCCTAGGATTCTGTACAATTGCGGTGGATTGGCGCCGCCGGTCTGCGGATAGGCAACACGTCAGCACACGGGTGTGTGCAGGTGTTGCCTATCGTGCAGGCGCCCAGGTTGGTGCGCCTATACCCGCGATTTTGCCTTCGTCTCGTGTATTCGTATTGCAAATAGAGAGGCGAGCTCACCGTGCCATCTCCGGGGCGACGCAAAATAACGCCATTTTTAACACCAAGAAACATGGGAAAAATAAAATTCCGGGATAATTTTTCTTTTTTTTTCCCTCTGGGGAATGCGAGAGGAAGATCCGCCCTCTTTTCCGTACATGCGATGAAAGGCTGTGATGGACGACTCGTCTGCTGGTGCGGTTGCTGCGCCGACAACTAGCCTCTAGCCTCGCCCCGCCAGGCCCCGCCACGCCCCGCCACGCCCGCCGGACCAAAAGGAGCTTCGGGAATGGAGTCTACTGGGTGTATTCGAGATTCTTTGGCGCTCTTTCCCCCTGCGCGGGGGTGGGGGTGGGGGGTCATTATCTCCCTGACTCACCTGGCCTGGTCGGGCAGCGCGCCCCGCCACCCGCCACTCCGTGCCCGATCCGATCGGATCCCGCATCGTCTTTTGTTCCTGTTGCGCGCGGCTCCGGGGGGTCCCGGAGGTGACAGTCTCTCTCTCTCTCTCACACACACACGCACACACACACACTCTCTCTCTCTGTCACACACACTGTCACACCGTGCCGCGGTGGTGGTGCTGCTTCACACCCCTCCACCCTCCACCACTGCGGCGGCATTGCATTGTGGCGACAATTGGTGCCCATCAAGGCCGGCCCATGCGGATTGGCTACACTGTCAAATAAGCAGGGGTGGTGGAGATCCCCGCGGAGAGAGAGAGAAAGAGATAGATAGATAGATAGAGAGAGAGAGAGAGAGAGAGAGAGAGAGAGAGAGGGGGGGGAGGGAGAGAGAGAGAGGGGGGGGGAGGGAGAGCAAGGGGAGGGGGGGGCAGGAGTTGCTAGTTGCTATGTTTCTTTTGGGGAAGGAGACCACCCTTGTAGCCGTTGTGGCCAAGAAAAATACAAGACCGACTTTCATGCCGCCATCAGCCGCAAAAAGTCAACGGGGGATGTTGCTCGCGGTTTTTGTGCCACTTCTTTTTTTTTCCCCGCTCTCCGCGACGCTATCGCCGTTTGACGCAGCAGCAGGCTCAAAGCGCGCGGCCAGGACGCGAAGAAGCGCGCGCGCGCGGCGAGGGTGTGACGGTGTGACCATTTCCGGTCAGGACGACAGCGGCGCGGCGGAAGTCGCGGCCGGGGCGGGGCGGGGCGGGGTGGGGTGGGGTGGGGCGGAGGAGAGAAAGCGACGAGAGAGGAGCGGACGGGCACCGCGGGCCGCGGCGGCGGGGCGGGGCGGGGCGGGGCCTCGCCAGGATACGATAAGGAGCAGAGCACCGTCTGTGCGCGGCGGGTTGAACACTGGGACGCCGTTGTTGTGTGTTCAGGCTTCAGCAGGGGCTCAGGCCGGCGGCACCGGCTATGCCCGCGCCGCGCCGCGTCCCGCACACCCCACCCCACCCCACCCCACCCCGCCCCCGCCCCGCCCCGCCCCGCCCCGCCGCCGTTGTGGTGACAGCACACCGCATTTTCCGGTTGACGGATGATGCTCGTTCACGTGGTCGCCACGGCAGCGCGCTGCTGCACTGCGACTGCGACGCTCCGCTCCGGCCTGAAGGTCGGCGCCGCCCCCACCGCGTGGTCTGCTGCAGGAGGACGGCCTGCAGGGCAGCAGGACCGCCTGCAGGGCAGCAGGACGGCCCGTAGGGCAGCAGGACGGCCTACAGTCTGCAGGGCAGCAGCACGGCCTACAGCCGGCAGGGCAGCAGGACGGCCCATAGGACAGCAGGACGGCCTACAGCCTGCCTGCAGGGCAGCAGGACGGCCTACAGCCGGCAGGGCAGCAGGACGGCCTACAGCCGGCAGGGCAGCAGGACGGCCTACAGCCGGCAGGGCAGCAGGACTGCCTCCTGCGGGCGGGTGTCAACACTCAGGGGCGCCAACACTCGCACGCACACGGCCGCCCACCGTCGCGCTCCCGTCGCGTCCCGACCGCAAAACGGTTGGCTGCACTGTCTGCCGCCTCGCCTGCCCTCGAGCCACCTGCACTGAACAGCTGCAGGCGCATGCGGGCGCGTGTGGCGTATGCCAGCGGGTACACTGAGAAAAATGAAAATTAAAAGAAGTACAATGTAGACGCACGTGTGAACCGTGCAACGCTGAGCTAAAAGTACGTCTTCCTTAGCCTGCGGCGGGTTTCATCTGAAATTCGCGTTGTGTCATTCATCCAGAGGTACGTTAAGTTGGCTATGTATATAACTTGACGTACAGCAACATTCCAGCTCTCACGCCTCACGCCAGATCACCAGCTGTCCCCCCCCCCCTCCTCCCCACGGCGCATCCGGAGAGTTCTGGGCATATACTTTTCAATTTAGCTCGGACAATCCCGGGGATGAGAATTTAAAGTAAGTTGCTGCTCAGGCAATGCCGGGGCTGGGACTTTATAGTAAAATTTCAATTTTGCTCAGCCAAGAAATACCACCGCATCGAGGGGAAACAACTCTGAAATTTTTGTACTCCTTATATTTCAGAAAAATCCAGAAGAAAGTTCAGGAAGATTCGCAATAATAATTTTAAAAAAAAAAATCACTACAATTCAAAAAAAAAAAAAAAAAAAAAAAAATTCAGATAAAAATCAAGCAAAAATTTACATAAATTTAATAAAAAATTCACAATTTTACAGAAATTTACGAAACACAAAAATCAATTAAATTCGTACGCCAAAATTGAAAGTTGTTTCCCCCTCGCACGGCAGGCGTCGACCCGGCGTCGACATGCAGTGTACTGGTCGGCCCAAGGATGGAAACCTCGGTGCGTCCGCAAATTTGCACCTCTGCTCTGCTGCGCGCACGCCCTCACCCACACACACACACACATTTAGGTCGGACCGGTGCATATGCTAATGTAGGGTCAGTCATTGTGACGTCACAGTGCGTTCACACGTGACGGCTGCCCTCTCTCTCTCTCTCTCCTCTCTCTCTCTCTCTCTCTCTCTCTCTCTCTCTCTCTCTCTCTCTCTCTCTCTCTCTCTCTCTCTCTCTCTCTCTCTCTCTCTCTCTCCCTCTCTCTCCCCCTCCCTCTTAGTATTGCCAACTGTCAGCACCGCTCTAGACAGAGCGAGGGAGGTTATGGCTCTGCGGCGTCGCGTTTGGCGTTGGTGCCGACGCCAGTGTGGAACACACACACACGCACTCATACGCACGCCCTCACACACACACACACACACACACACACACACACACTCGGGGCGGTTGTCCATTAGTGAGATTGCAAACACAGACTTGTCCGACTGCGCACCGCACCTTCACCTGCTGGTGTATATTGACTGCACCGGACACGGGAAAAAAAAATAGCTCAGCTGAAATGAGATGTGCAAAATTAGCACTACGGCTAAAAACTTTTAACAGCGGAAAAATAAATAGCACGGTAGCTAGAAGAAAATAACCACGGTTGCTTAAAAATTTGCGGTGCCTATACAACTTAACAATTAGTACTCATGCTATTTTTTGTCTTAGACGTATGAATATTTTTTTTTTGCGTGGAAAAACCCAGTACGTACTGCGTGAATGTCTCCACATGTGTGCACGTGCTTGGCGCGTGAATTTTCATCCTTTAACTCGTTGTCCCCTTGGAAAGTGTGTGGAAACTCACACCATTTTTTTGTCGACCTGTTCAAGTGTGCGAATGGGGAGTGACGCAGTGGCAAGAGTGCGACACTCACGCACTTTGGGTGGGTGCGAGCCTCGTGGGCTGTGCCGTGCTCCCTCCCCGGGGCGGGCCTGGCCTCAGCGTCTACTGTGTCTCGTGGTTCTCTTATAAAGTATACACGTGTAAGGCGCGCGCGTGTGAGTGTGTGTGTGTGTGTGTTGCATCTAGAATTAAGTAGTAGGAAGAGAGCTATGTGAGCAGTCGGGGGTCGGCAGAGCGCGGGGCGTGGCGGGCCGTGGTAGGGCGGGGCGGGGCGGGGCGGGGCGGGGCGGGGCGGGGCGTGGCGTGGCGTGGTGGCCGCGTGCGCGTCGCCTGGAGAAAGGAGACAAAGAGTTGAGGAACAAGAAGAAAAAAAAGTACAAGAAGAGGCATATAGGCGGTAGAAAAGAAAAGGTTATTATCTTATTCTCTCGTCATGTCAGCCTATGGGCGCCTCCTAGCCCTCCTCTCGTCCCCCGGTGCATACTGCCAGCGGGTACACCGCGCGGCTACACGTGTGTGTACACGCACACACAGGTACTCGCGGGTGTGTACAGGTACTCGCCCGATGTGTGCTCGAGATAGTGTACGTCCTGCTCCTGCCGGCGTGCGGCTCGTGCCGCGAGCTCACCGTGATGGTGATGACGTCCCCCCTGCTGCAGTCCAGAGCGCTAGTCCGTCTCTCTCTCTCGCACTCATTGGGTGCGCCGCACAGGTCACAGGTGCGACGAGAGAGACAGAGCGAGGAGAGCAGCGCTCTTCTGAATCAGTCCTCACTGCTGCTGGCTGACCCTTGTGGGTGCCGCCTGCCCCGGCGCGGTGCCCTGGGCCGCAGCCATTGTTCCTAGTGATTTAAATACCCCCTCTACCCCCCAATCCCCGTCCCATCTCGTCTCGGAGGGACCTGATCCCGCCCCGCCCCGCCCCGCCCCGCCCAGCCGCTCCAGCCGCTCCCGGACGATCTTATCTCGCTCAAGTGCGGCGGACCTCTACTTCACCTTTCTTTTTTTTTATTTTTTTTTTTTTTAATATTTTTTTTTTAACGTCTTGAGTAAGTGTTTGAGCGCGGCGCGGCGGGGCGGGGCGGGGCGGGGCCGACACCCTCCCCGTCGAGGGAACGCCCCCCCTGTGCAGCGCCCACCCCGCCGCCGCCGCCGCGCGCCCTGCCCTTTTGCCTGCCGCCATTATAGCCAGGGGGGTGAGCACCGCACCCCGCCCCGCCTTACCCCACCTGCCGCCCCATTGTGTTCTGAAGGGTCGGCCTAACCCTCGCGTTGGCTCGGCTCAAACTCGTTGAAAAAATAAAATACAAAATCCTTTTTTTTCCCCTTAAAAATTTAAAACTTAAACCGCGCCGGTGGCGGGGGTTGAACCTCTGACTGGCCGTGGATCTGCCGGTGCGGCTCGTCCAGCCCGGCTCTGCTGGCAGTGGGTCCTTGGCACACTTAATTGTGTGTTTGCGCACGCCTGCGTGTTAGTGTGTGTTTGCGTGTGTGCAAGAGAGAGGGAGAGCGTGGGGCGACGGCGAAAAGGTCAAGTTCTGCAGACGCCTTTATAAGACGGTACGCGAGCCCGCTCGACGCTGCTAGGCCTCCCGCCCCGCCCTCCCCGCGCCAACATCTTAAACGCGGCGCCGACAGCAGTAAAAATGAAAGTTTTATTCGCGGGAATCGGCAGTGTTATTTACGCCTGAACGTTTTATTCTTTCTAAACGGACAGCCGCACCTGCTGGTCTGAAGGCCGCTCTCTCTCTCTCTTTTTCTCGATCGCTCTCGTGTTTCGCTATCGGCCCGTTCACATTTTTAATGGCCGCTGTCGTTGTAAGAAGCGAGCTTAACCCCGCGTCAGTCGGGTGTGTTGGGAGGGCGGGGCGGGGTGGGGTGGGGCGGGGGCGGGGCGGGGCGGGGCGGGGCCAACGGCGGCGCGGATGGTGACAGCAGCCTGCGCCAGCGGGGGTAAGTTGCTGTTTTCTGGAAGTTATTGCGCACGTTGTTATGGACTGAACAATGAGGAGTTCAGTCTCAGTTGGGGTGCGAGGTGCGAGGGAGGGTGGCGGAGAACTCTTTGCTGTTGACGCCCTTAGCGCCCTCGCCCCCTACCCCTATAGTTGCCCAGCCATTAGCCCTGAGCTCCGCGGCCCGCTCCCCGCCCAGCCTAGCCGGTCACAATAAGGCACAACTTTCTCATAGGCAGGAAATGGCATAGGGTGGGAAGAAAAAGAAAATGTTGGTGGGGGAGGAGGTAAGGGTAGTGCGTGTGGGGACGGGGACCGTACTGCACCTGCGCTCACCCGCCCCGCCCCGCCCCGCACTCTTTGATCTTGATTACGGCGAGGTACGGTTGTGTGATAGTTCTGCTCCCGGCCCCCCTGGTGGCCGTTCAGCCCGCGCCCGGGCACGGCCACGGCCCCCGCCCCGGCCCCGGCCCGACACCTCAGACATAACTTCCTTGAGGGGGAGCAGGAGCGGCGCGGTGCGGCCCGCGAGGGGCGACCTGTAGCAGCCCGTCGTGGCGCCCCGGGTTCCGCAGGGTACGGGCGCTGGCGAGGGGTCCTTCACTTACAACACGGTAAAAAGAATGTCTTATTTTTTATTTTTATTTTTTAGGAAAAAGGGAAAACTTTGAGGAACTTCCGTAATTTGAGGGAAACCCCTCAGATTTTGAGGAAGGCTCCTCAAAAAATAAGGGAAATGTCCACAAATTTTGAGGAGACTTCCTCAAAATCTAAGGAGTTTTCCTCAAAGTATCCAAGGTCCTTAAAGTTTTCCCTATTTCCCTAAAAAAACAACAAAAAACAGACATAGTTTTTACCGTGCAACAAAAAAAAATACAAATAAATTACATAAATCTCCGTACCCTGTACCTGCTCGAACAAGACTGGAAAAAAAAATCAAGGAAAATCACGAGAAAAAAAAAACCTGTAAAATTTGTGTTTGTGAGAATTCATACTGATGCACCCCTGGCCGCTCACCAGTTGGGTGAATCCGCGTGTACATGTTCCTCCTCTCTATCCTCTCCGCAATGATGGAGCACGGCCTTGAGGAGCGAAGGAGAGGACAACTGAAACGCTCATCGGTATCACCCTGCAAGACGGGAGGGGAGAGTGCAGGCAGGGCCTCCCGTCTGCATGGCAGAACGATCAGGTCAGCAGAAATGTTCCAGAGAGCAAACTTGTTCAGAAATGCAAGGGGTTTTCATTCTCTGTCGACTGGAGTTTGGCGAGTTTGGCGCACAGCTGCGCTGCGCGACCCGGCACCTGGCCACCGCGCCCTCGCCCCACCCCCGCCCCGCCCCGCCCCGCCCCGCCCCGCCCCGCCCCGCCCCGCCCCGCCCCGCCCCATCCCACTCCACCACCGCGCAGTCCGCGCGCGACCTCAACTTTTTCATCCCTTTGCTGTTGTGGTCTCCTGCGAAAAGACTGCGCCATAACAGCTTTTTGCAAAAGCCGCGTTTATACCTTTTGCGTCGCCCGCTGACCGCCGCGCCAGCGCCAAGGGTCGGCCGCGTGCTGGAGAGCTCTAGTGCAGCGGCAGGGAGTCGGGAATTAACGTCCGTAGAGCACGCTAAGGCGGGGCGGCCAGCGGCTAGCCACGCCCCGGGCGTGCGGGGGCTCTAGGGGCTGAGGGTAGGGCGTGGCACTCGAGGCAGTATGAAGGCCGCCGCCGCGCCGCGCCCCGCCCCGCCCCGCCCCGCCCCGCCCCGCCCCGCCCCGCCCCGCCCCGCCCCGCCCCGCCCCGCCCCGCCCCGCCCCGCCCCGCCCCGCCCCGCCCCGCCCCGCCCCGCCCTGCCCAGGGGCCGACTGCCACCGGACCTATTCACCTACTTTTTCTCAACTTTACTCCGCGTCCGCAACGACTCTAATAATGGAATCTCGTGTAGAGTGCTGTATAGTGTTTCATGGTGTGTGTGTGTGTGCGCGCGAGTGAACTCGCATGCACTTGCGAACAATTGGAAATTCTGATTTTCCCGGGCATTAAGCAATCTTGAAGAGACAAGCGTGCCAATGAAAATCCGCAAATACACCGCGCTGTAGGCTAGCAGGGCGCTTAACTTAAATCAACTTACCTCAAATTGGCCGGAGCTGCGCCCAGCCCGCACTGGTAAAACAAATGTTTAGTTCTAAACACCACCTGATGTTTAACTGCCAATGTGTCATATTTAAACACTATATCATGTTTAGTTCAAACTATACATCAGCAGATGTTTTTTTTCTAAACACTTTGGAAAGTGTTCAGTTGGCGATACACTTGGCGCAGCGTGGTGTCCCTTTGCTTCTCTATGTGAAGCCTCGCCCAAGTGTGTACTTCTATGCATCACAAAATAGTTAACCTCTATACATTTACGAAGTGTTTAGGTGTTAAACATCTTGTCATATGTTTAGTTTCTGCTATACATCATGTCATGTATAGAATTGCCAACTATACACCATGATGTATAGAAACTAAACATTTGTTTTACCAGTGCGGGCCCGGCCCGGACTGACCTGACTCTGACTATCATCTAAACCGGACTAGAGACAAGTCTGTCGGGGGTTAATGCTGATCTCCTGAATCACTGCACACCGCTGTTCACCGCAGAGTCAAAAACTAAACAGAAATTTTAAATATTTGCAGAATCTTACATTTTTGCATATTTGCACATTTAAAAAAAAAAATAATTCAAAGTCTACATTTATCACACTTGTGAATCGTGCGTAAGTGAAATTAATTGCAGCCCACAGGGGCACAGGGAGGGGGGATCACTCTTACATAATGTCTTCGATGACTTTGATTTTGTTGATTTTCTGTTGAGATTTTTCTTCTAATTTTTAAAGGAAAATTCCTGTAATTTTTTTAAAAAATAAATTGTGACATTTTACCACCATTTCTGAATTTTTCCAATAATATTTGGTTTTAACTTCTTTTTGTTCATTTTTTTCTGGATTTTTCGGATTTTTCTTTATCTTTCTTCTTGATTTTTAATAATTTTAAATTTTTTAAATTATTTTTTTGGGGGGGAGCCGTACAATGATTTTTTTTTTTAAGTGATCCCGCCCCCTTCAGTGAAAGTAATAATCTAAACAGTGAAAAGACAAACGTCCAGAGGTCAAAGCAAGTAGTTTTTAGGCGCTTCAGTTTAGCCAGATGAACTGCCGCGGCGGCGGTTCCCGTCGGGCGTATCTGTGCACGAGCACCTCGACGGCGAGCGCGAGCGCGGCCAGGCAGTGGCCGACGCCGAGCAGGATGAAGGCCGGCAGGAGCTGGCGCAGGCTGAGCGCGCGGATCTCTCCGCTGCTGGGGTCGCGGTTCGACCCGTGAAACTCGTCTACGAGCTTCTTCCAAAACCTTTTCTTGAGGCCGGCGCCTGTGACGCGCAGATCTATCGATTTAAATGCGTCTTGGAGCGGAGAGCCTTTCGTGAATACTCCCGAGGCCTGCATGCTCCACGCGGGCAGCTCGAACATGTGCATCCGCTTCGGCCGCTCCCGGGCGTGCTGCACCAGGGCCGCCATGTTCATCGTGTTGCTGGCCAGCACGACCGCCGCGTTCCTGCCGTCGCTCACGTGGTGCAGGAGGCTCGGGAGTTGCGCCCTCTTGAAGTATCGCGCTCGGTCGCGCAGCGCTGGCGTGAGCAGCGAGCCCTCGGACTGCTCCAGGGCGGTGGAGACGCGTACGTCCAGCCCGCTCCTCTCCAGGTCCTCGAGCGAGTTGATCTCCCGCGCCGGCGCCGTCAGCTCGCGCAGGAGCAGGCCCTGGTAGGCGGCCGCGATCACGACGGTCATGAGCAGCCAGACGGCGGTGAGCGGGCGGTGCGCGGGCCGGGCGGGCGGCGCCTGCGCGAGCAGCGGCGCGGTGGCCTCGAGCGCGGCGGCGGCCAGGGCGGGCAGCGGCGCGCGCCCCCGGCACACCCAGGCGCCCGCCATCGCCAGGACCACGGCCAGCAGCCCCACAGCCGTGGCCACCCACATGTGCCCCGAGAACTCGGCCGTCACGGCCCGCAGCGGCTGGGGGACGCGGGCGATGCCGGACGGCACCACGACCATCGTGCCCTTGATTCCAACGTCGCCGAAGGTGAGGTGTGCCTGCGGGGTTACCGGTACGGACTCCATCACCTGGTACGCGCTCAAGTTGCACGAGTTCGCGAGCTCCTGCAGCCGCTCGCGTTTATTGAGTTTGCTCCTGAGAGGGACGTGCAAGCGGCGGGACAACTCTTCGCCGTACTCGGCGAAGTGATGGTCGAGAGCGGCCCAGTCCACCATCGGAGATAGCGGCGCGTAGAGGGCGAGAGAGTTGCGGCTGTCCGCCGCCGTGTGCGTCTCGTTCCAGTGCGAGCACAGGACGGGGAGGGGCCGCACTCGCAGGCGGGGCCAGGGCCAGGGCGCGCTCGCCCCGCACCGGTCCAGCTCCTTCGCAGACCAGCTCGCGGAACAGAGGTCCGGCGTGGGTATGAGGAGCTGCGTGGTACCGACCGAGCTGGTGACCACCATGTAGATGGTGCTGTAGCAGAGGCCGGTGCGCAAGGAGGGCGTCGTGAAGCTGAGCAGGTCCCCCGGGGACGACACCCACGTCCGCAACACCACCACGCCCGCCGGCATTTTGCGAAACTCATCGCCGATGATGATGCGGTTCAGGTCACCGACGTTCGCTGACGTGACCACGATGAGCGGCATGATCCCCAGGCGATCAACGCTGGCCGCACCTTCCGGAAGTACATCGAGCGGGCTCACCAGAAACGTAGTCTGCTCCGCTCGGGCCAGGTCCACGACGAGGGAATGTGCCAGGCGGGTGTCGCCGTGGAGCTGGATGTAGGCCTTCTTGTTGGCGGGCAGGATCGAGGAGACGAGGTCAGTCAGGCACTGGTCCCCGGGGAGGCGGCTGCGGCCCGCGTCCACGAGCGGCGGTGGCGGAAGGGCCACACTGGTAAAACAAATGTATAGTTCTAAACATCAAATGATGTTCAACTGCTAATGTTTAATACTAAACACTACTCTAAATGACCATGGACTTTTATTGTTACCACCCCCTGGACTTTTTTGAGCATGCCTAAGCTAGATACAATATTGTGTGTGGTTAATTAAATTTTTGAAAATTTTGTATTTAGCTAGTAACAGAATTTCCAAAAATGTAACTAACTACACACAATATTGTATCCAGCCTAGGCATGCTCAAAAAAGTTCAGGGGCTGGCAACAATAAAGTCCATGGTCATTTAGAGTGTATATCAGGTTTAGTTCAAGCTATACATCAGCAGATGTTTGTTTTCTAAACACTTTGCAAGTGTTCAGTTGGCTATATACTTGGCGCATAGCGTGGTATCCCTCCCTATGCTTTTCCATGTGAAGCTACGCCCAAGTGTATACTTCCATGCATCACAAAATGTTTAACCACTAAACATTTGCGAAGTTTATAGGTGTCAAACATCTTGTCATGTTTAGTTCCTGCTATACATCTTGTCATGTATAGAATTGCCAACTATACACCATGATGTATAGAAACTAAACATTTGTTTTACCAGTGCAGGGTGGCCACCGCACTGGCGCCGAGCAGCCCGAGAAGGGCCGTGTGGGCGCGCAGGAGCTGCATGGTTACGAGGACTCGCAGGCGAGGGTCGGCGCCGAACTGCTCGAGCAGCTCGTGCAGTGGGCCGCAACGTGGGCCGTTCCATTGTGCTAAAATTTCGACCCACTAAATCTCTAAATCGCCCGCTTGAGGGGACAACGTGTCCCGAAAAGGTCCAAGTTTTTGAATGGGTGTTTACGGCGTCGACATAAAGCGATGAATGGGGGTACGCGATGGGCCCAGGGCCCCCTGCCTAGGCGAGGACGCGCCTTAAGGTGCGCTCCGCAGCAGCAAAGGGAACCGAACGTAATTTTAAAATCGATGGCACACATCTTACAGAAGAAAAGGAAAAAAAAAACACGAATTATTTCACTCACATACGCTGTATTTTGATAAATTCATATCACTTTGAGTGGTCACAAAATGTTCTATGTTATGTCGACGGATTTCGGGGTGCATTAACTCCTTTTGAGAAGCTCCATACCAAAAAAGCCACTTTGCCGGCGACATTCTCCGACCGAGTAACTAGGGTGTTTAGAAGTTATGAGTCGTCAAAGTTGGGTTATTTTACGTTTTTCGATAAAGACAACGATTTTTTTCGGAAATAAGTCTGAAAAGGGAGCTTAGTCAAACTTTTCATTTAAAAAAAAAATCTCATTTAAGATCGGAATTGAAAGCAGATGATACTGCAAAAGACTTTGTTATGTGGTGCGCTTTGTGTGACAATTTGGGTGTTTGAAGGTATGAAAGGTAAAGTAACATGACATAGTAGTTGTTTCTTTTTTCGCTCCTCTTCGGTTAGGCTCTCTGCTCTGCGGCGTTCCCGATTATGGTTCCGCTTCTGTTCTCTCTGCTATCTTCGGTCAAATTCGCGGTTCTCCGACGGTCCCGTCCCCAACTCCTCTCCTGCTGATCCTCAGTGAATTCTCGTGGTGTCATGTGTTATATTCAGTTAGGAATTCGGCCCAGCCTGGGCGCGCCCGCGCTGTCGTGAGTGTACTTTTTGACCATTGTTGTCTTACTACCAGTGCTACAGCCACCACCACTGGCAGAGGAATGCTGCAGCAACAGGCACGACACGAAACCACATTTTGCCCCTCTGCCTATATAACTAATCTGCATTATGCTTCTCGACTTGTTCAACACGACAGTGTAAGCAGGTGATGACACATTTATTTCAATGATATTAGAATACTGAAGTGTATAAAATGTATCATCTGCTAAAAAGACAAAATACAACTGATACAAGGTTTATAGTGCTTCTTTGTATTTCGGGGGCTATGGTGTAGGTGTCGAAATCGTGAAAATCACATTTCCCCTCTTCCATTGTCACCACGGAACATATTCAGGCTATACCCCAGACAACGAAAAACCCGCGGGCAACTTCGGGAAACCGCCGGGCAGCTCTGGGCAACTTCCGGGCAACCTCCGGGCAACTTCCGGGCTCCACCCGGGCAACCCACGGGCCCCAGCTTTGCTGGTAACCAGAGCGTAGGGAAGGCCCGAAGCAGCCGGGGACAAGCAGGGGGATACACCGAACTTACCTATGGCTGACCGACGTCGGTCGAGGTGTGACAACCACCGTCGGGCAAGTTCCGGGCAAGCAGTTGCGTGTAGCCCCTGCATGTAAAGACTCCTGCCAGCGCCCGACGAAGCTGTGATAGGCAACCCGCTAGCGTCTGCTATGATAGGCGGCTGGCCTACCTCGCCCCTGCCTTTGCCGCGAGCGAACGCCACTGGGCGGGCGCATGGTCAATCACCCACCACACTGGAAATCCAAGTGTACGAATGTCGTACACTTAGAAGTGAGCGAATATCGTTCGCACACTTGGAAGTGTGTAAATGGATATTCGCTCACTTGGAAGTGCACGAATGGGTATTCGCTCACTTCCAAGTGTGGGAATAGATATTAACACACTTGGAAGTGTACGAATGGCTATTCATACACCTGAGATAATCAAGGTGAGATACTCGTTTTGCACACGAAATTTCACAAAATGTGTGCGCTAAAAATCAGAGTTGTTTCTCCCCGACCCAGTGCCCGTGATTGAGGGAGGGGGCTCAGACTTCTCGTTTCTCGTCATTACCGCGCCGCCCCTCGAGAACCACGCAGGGTGTAAAAACTTGGGTCGGTTTATGAAGTCGTTCGTCGTTTCATTCTCCGCGCGCTGGTGGCGGGGCGGGGCGGGGCAAGGGCGGGGCCTGGCGGGGCGGGGGGACGGTCAGTAAGCAGCCGGCCGCGCCGAGCCGACCGAGGACGGCAGTTGCATCACTATCACTGGCGGGGCGGGGCGGGGCGGGGTGGGGTGGGGTGGGGTTCAGTGAGCCTGGTGTTGCGGTGTAGCGGGCTCCGCCCCCCCCCCCCTTCCGTACCCCTTTCGCCAAACCTCTGGGAGGGGGCGGGGCAGGTCGTGCTCGTTCTTGTGGGTGCATACTGGACGAGACGAACAGGTTTCCAGTAGCCAAAACCTACCCGTGACTCTGAAATATTTCAACAATTAATAATATTCAAATAGGTTCGTGGGGAAAAAAGCGTCAGTTTTAGTACAACAAATAAAACGTTTAGCGAAAATTGGGGGAAAATAATAATTAAAAAACAAAAAACAAAAAAAACCATTGAGAACAGGTTTGAAAAAGAAAAGCTAATTTCCCCTCTCCCCACTCCCCCTTGTAGCCGCCTAGTGCGTCCCCTGGTTCTCATGGAAGCCCTGCTCTTACGCCCTTGTTTCTCTCTGTTCACAGGTACAGTAATGAGTCCGCCGCGCGCGCCTGCTCGTGCCCGTCCCGCCGCCGGAGGGAAGGTCAGTGCCAGCTTCCGCATCCGGGCAGGGAGCAGAGCGGAGCAGAGCGGCACCACTCGAAAATGTCGCTGCAAAGCGCTCTCTTCCTCTCTCCATACACCCCCTCCCCCCCCCCTCTCTCTCTCTCTCTCTCTCTCTCTCCCTCTCTCTCTCTCTCTCTCTCTCTCTCTCTCTCTCTCTCTCTCTCTCTCCCCCTCTCCCCCTCTTCCCCTCTCCCATCCTCCCTCCCTCCCTCCCTCCCTCCCTCCCTCCCTCCCTCCCTCCCTCCCTCCCTCTCCCTCTCTCGCTCCTAACGAGCCTCTCCCACGTGCTCCCGCCACGCGTGGACTCATTAGCGCCGCGGGGCCGCACCACGTGACCTCATATCACGTGACCACATCACGTGACTGCCTGCCTGCCTGGATAAACAAAACTGTGCGTCGCACTCGGGCGGGTCGCGCCGCCGCCGTCCCGTCGCAGGGCGAAAATTGAAAAACCATAACAAGCAGGACGCATGCGATGAGTATCTCTGTGTCTCGCTCCCTCCCCGTGGCCCACGGTGTGGCCGGAGTGGTAATCTAGTATCATTCCCTACCCCTTCCCCCCCCTCTCCCCCACCTACTGCTTCTCCTGCTGCGCTCCTGCTTAAAAGTTTACCGAGGCGTGGCGTTGCGTGCACTTCCGCGCACGCCGGATACGGTGGGAGAGAGAGAGAGACGGAGAGAGTGAGGTGGTGGGAGAGAGACGGAGAAAGAGGGAGAAAAAATTGGAACAACGGAAGCACACGAGGCAAGGCCACCCGGGCCCGGCGACACCTGAGCCGCCCCGCCTCGCCCCGCCCCGCCCCGCCCGGGGGCGCACCCAGCCTGGAGTCCCCACGCGGGATGTTTACAGAACGGGCGGGGTGGGGTGGGGTGGGGTGGGGTGGGGTGGGGTGGGGTGGGGTGGGGTGGGGTGGGGTGGAACGGTACGGCTGGCTGCCCGGGCCCGCGCCCTCTACTACAGCAGGTGACTACCCACTGTGATATTAGCGGGGGGAGGGGGAGGGGGTTCGGAGCGTTGCGGGGCAGGGCGGGGTGGGGCGGGGTTGACCCCCCACCCTCAACCCCACAACTCTTACCCCGTCGCTATCAGCGAACTAATGACCAGCTCTTCCGCCGTTCCGGGCGGGGCGGGGCGGGGCGGGGCGGGGCGGGGCGGGGCGGGGCGGGGCGGGGCGGGTGCACCGCCACCGGCGTTCAACAGCCCCTCAGTCAGACCCGCCTACCCCCGGTTCGGCCGGCGTGGCGGCGTGGCCGGGCTGTCTCCGCGAATACTTGAGCCGCCGCTGCTGCGGACGCAGCCCTGCTCGGCTGGCGCGGCGGGCCTGTCTGGCCGCATGTCCTCGACGCCGTCCCCGAGGGCAGGAGGAGGAGGAGGAGGAGGAGGAGGGTGGCCGCCGCGCCCCCGGGTCCCCGGGCGCCCGTTAGGCCCGTCATTGGTGTCGTTTGCAGTCCCCCGCGGGGAGGATGCAGGGGTCCGTGGCGTTGACGGAGTGCCGGGTGACGACGCGTCATCCTGGTGTCCTTCTGCCGGGAGGTCCCCAACATGTCCACGATCCATGTCCATGATGGGGGCGAAATATGTGGACGGCCCTGTAGTTGCGTGATGCGCGCTGCAAACACAATACAATAAAAAAAAAAAAAAAAGTGTGGGTTTTGGT
>JAHWGI010000579.1:132500-136375 GCA_029379305.1 Frankliniella fusca
CTTCTATGTTCACGGTAGAGTTCCTCTATTCTCTTGAAAAATCCAAAGGGCAGTTGCAAAAAAGGGCAAAAAATTATTGTACACATTTTGTATGAGTGATTACCCTCTCGTGTCTGTCTGTCTGCTTGTCTGTTCCTCTGCAGGACACGACCGCGCCGCGCCAGCCGAGGTTGTTCCCCGCGGCTCGGCGCTTTGCTGGCCGCGTGTGTCTGTTTGTCTGTCTGTCCGTCTGTCTGTGTGAGTGTGTCTGTGTGTTCGTGTCGCAGTGCCCGTGATAAAACTGGTCGTAAAGCGGTCCTGCTGTCGCCTGGTCGCCGCCGCGCTGCGCCGCAGCCTCAACACGAGAGCAGCCCAGGCCAAGTGTGTGAATGTCGCACACGTGGAGGTGTGCTGCAATGCGGCGTAAGCCAGTGTGTGAATGTCACACACGTGGAGGGAGGTGTGCCGCAGCGAAGACGCACTAGAAAGTGTGTGAATGTCGCACACGTGGAGGTGTGTGCCGCGGCCGCGGCGTTGACACTCTAGAAGGGAGTGTGAATGTCGTACACGTGGAGGCGTGTTCCACGGCCGCGGCGTAGACACACTAGAAGGTGTGTGAATGTCGCACACGTGGAGGTGTGCAGCAGCCGCGGCGTACACGGTAAAAATAGTTTCTTGTATTTCAAGATCTGTCCTGGATGTCCATTGATATTCTCCATAAGATCCAAGAAAGATCTTGAAATACAAGAAACTATTTTTACCGTGTACACTGTCAAATTCCTACAAAGAATTTTAAAGCTTTTCAGTTTGCAAAGCATTTGCTTTGCAATTACAAAGCATCACTTCGCAATTGCAAAGCATTGCTTCGCAATTGCAAAGAAATGCTTTACAAGCTGCAAAGCTTTAAAATTCTTTGCAATTTGCGAAGCATTTGCAAAGCATTTCTTTGTAGGAATTTGACAGTGTAGACACTCTAGGAGGTGTATGAATGTCTCACACGTGGGGGTGTGCCGCGGCCGCGTAGCTTTATATTCGCAGGCGTTTTGATCGCCTATGCCTCGCGGGCCTATATGCCTCGGGCCTGCGCGTCCCCCGCGCCGCGCGAGGAGCCGCAGAGAGCGACTACTGTCGTAAATGCTTTACGAGTTTGGCGCAACAAGTTTGGCTAGGGCCAGGCAGGGGGAGGAGGCTGTGAGCGCGCCCTGCCGCCTTCACCAGCAGGAGGGCCTTCTTGTGGGACCGCAAGCGCATGCGGGCGGGGCGGGGCGGGGTGGGGCGGGGTGGGGTGGGGCGGGGTGGGGTGGGGTGGGGCTCGCGGCCGTGGAGATGCGAGATGGAGAGGGTGAGAGGGTTCAGCAGAGCCTGCGTCCCCGCGTGTAGCGTTGCCGCTTTTGGCGCGAGTTTTGAAGCATTATGGGAGCGCGCAATAACAGCCCGTCCCTTATTCGCCTCTCCGTGTCGGGATCAACTGTCGCCAACGTGCGGTGCACACAGCAATCAATCCCGTCCCGTACCGTACCGGACCCAGTGGCGCGTGACTGCGGGCGGGGCGGGGCGGGGCGGGGCGGGGCGGGGCGGGGCGGGGCGGGGCGGGGTGGGGCGGGGCGGGGTGGGGCGGGGCGGGGCGGCACGAGCCTCTGCGGGATGCTGGCGATATGATGATGATGGTGATGGTGATGGGACCACCGGCACCCACATGCGTGTTATTGCTCTTAATTAGAATAAGTGTGCCTGGCTGGCCGACGCGCCACGCCACGCCGCGCCGCGCCGCGCCACGCCGCGCCTGCGTGCCGCTCAGGGGCCGGGTGTAAGCGGTTTGAACCCCAATGCACCAGCTAGAGAGACCCAAGTGAAGTATGTGACACCTTCTCACCGTGGAATGTGTAAATTTTTTTCTGGGAATAAAGCAAAATTTTTATGGAATTTTGTGCATTTCGTAATTCTGAAAATTTCAGAAGAAAAAAATGGACAAAAACTGTGAGGAATTGTCAAAAAAATTTAAACCGTCAGAAAATTTCAGAAGAGTTTGAAAAAGTGAAAAACGTGCACAGAAAAACATTATTTTCTAAAAAACCCAGGGTTGTTACAGGTCATGGAAAACCTGGAAGTCATGGAAAAGTCATGGAAAAAAATTCGAGTCATGGAAGTCATGAAAAAGTCAGGGAAATCAAGCGCCGAGTCATGGAAGTTTGTTGAATTGCAGTATCTCCCGTGTTCTCTGCCTGCCGCGCCGTAACAAAGGTTTTGCTCGAGGGGGTGCTGTCTTCTAAAATCATTGAACAAGGCAAAAAAAATCACGAAAAAAATTTAAAAAAAAATCAAAATCACAATCAAAAAAGATAAAAAATAAAAAAAAATCACAGGTTTTCTCAGAAATCCTCCTGGCTGGAGGCTGGGGGATAGGGCAAATACAACGCGAACCCGTCGCACTAGGCAGTCATTGAAATGTCGTGGCTCAGTTGGTAGAGCGCGCAACACTGAACCGAGAGGTCCCAAGTTCGACTCCCACTCGGGAAAGTGTTTTTCGCGCTTGGCATTTCATTTGGCAGCTGCTCCAGGGCAGGTCAAGTAGAAATTAAACACGTCTCACCTCCGTTGGCTCGGTGGCTCTGGGCGTTGGGTCGCTTCCTGTTCTGGCTACGTGTCGGCACTCGGGGTTGTGGGTTCGAATCCCGCGTACCCCTCTGAGGTAAGGCCTCTGAAACTGGGTTCAGGAAGTCTAACGCCCTTGACACCGCTCGTACCTCTAGGGGTAGGCCAATGGTGGTACGGGGATCAAATCTGTCGAATTGCGCGATAGGATCGCAGTCAGCAAAGCGCCGGTTCCCATGGAACACCGAAGCAGTTGGCTGCCACAGGGGGTAAAAGCCCTGTGCCTGGCGGGAACCGCAACCTCCTTCGGGAGGTTTACTGCCGCAAAAATTTTCTATGTTTTCACGTCACCCTTTCAATTGCAGAGCAAAATTTGTTTCTGAAAAGTTTTAAAAATTATTTGAAATAATTGTGATTATTTTGCATTATTGCAAGTTAATTTCCAATAATTTGGAATAAATCGAAATAATTCACCGTAATGTACTAAAAAGGGAAACCACAATTGGTCCTACCGGAATTTGTCCTACCGTAATTTCTTAAATATAGAAGTAATTAAATCGAAAGGTCTTCAAGTTTTTGTCCTACCTAAAAATATTTACACTTGTCGAAAATAAATTGGAAAAACATTCTTGGAAATTAAAATATACAGTTGAAAATAAATAAATATTTTATGTGTATTCTGTCCTACCAAAAAACAATTTGGTTTTCTGGAATAATGTTGAAAATTGTTGTGGAAAGACATTGTTAAGCCAAAAAATAAAATGAACGGTGGGAAAAATAATTAAAGAAATGTTGTGTGTATTGTCCTACCGAAAATAATTTTATCCTCCGGTAAACTGTGGAAGAATGTTCAGAATTTCTAGATAATTATTTTTCCTTTTCCCGAATTTAAAACGTGGAATTGAAAATGTTTTCGGGTAGGACAAAATAAAATACTGTGCCATAATTTCCGCATTTTATTTTCGTTCAGCGTAATCTTGACTTAGAGGATTAAGAAGAGTCTACGAAATTAAATTGCTGTTTTTCAACACTCTTAATTATTTACGAGTGGTCCGCCGATAGACCTGGCTGAAGCTAGCACCATAGTACCACCATGGTACCAGGCTCTCCCGGTACCACCACCCTGTGCGAGGCTAGGAGGATACCGTGATGAGAAATAATGACGTCGAAAGTCGCGGCGGTTTCTTCTGAATTATATATATCGTCATGTCACCCAAAAATGACAAATAAATGCATTGATGTTTGTATTATCTTATTATTATTATTAATACATCATACACTCTAAAAAAAGTACAAAATTCTGT